>JAPDEL010000083.1:0-147551 GCA_027569095.1 Aspergillus conjunctus | reverse complement strand
CTAATTATCATATTTTCTAATTTGTAAATCTAATGGCGTTAGTGGTTAAAAGTCATCAATTTTAAAGTCATGGGGGCAAAAGCGGACAGCTCGGTGGTGTGGACAGCTCGGTGGTGGATTACGTTATGCGGATTAAGACTCCGATTATCACACATAAGATTGACGAAAAAAAAAAATTCAGGTTGTAAGACACTACTCAGGAATACGGTGTTGATGTGCGAATGTTGTCGATATATATATTTGTTGCTCATCACCGAAAATACTTATATATTCTAGACCCCATATGTGATTCTCTACAATTCTCTCAGATGGCACGTAGAATATAAACCCTCTCTTGTTGACCCATTAAAAAAGAGTATGCATAATCCACTGCATTATGACCTGTCACAGACCAGGAAGATTGGGGGCGAGTTATTAGTTCGTGCACTGCAGTTTTAGCATAGACGAAGAAGCACATCATTTCACCACAATGCTGGCAACTAAGAGACATCTCATCCCTGATTGACAGCGGGCAGAGGGCCCAGCAGCTCTTTCGGATCCATTCGCCCGATTCGCAACTTTTCCTTTTGCTGCGCAAACATGTTCTAGGCTCGGTCAGTCTCCAAATGTAAATTGGGAGAGACCTTTCATTCAAGGATAGACGAACCGCTTCAATGCTGTTTTTAACTTGGTATCGAATGACCAGAACCTGTTGTCTCTGGTTAAGCCGAATGGCTCGGGCAACAGCCTGGCGCTCGACACTGGGATTCCACTGCGGTTCGACGATAAAGACGCGATTGACGGAGGGAAGGTTGAGCCTGGAACTAGGTAAGCTTCAATTATAGGCATTAAAGAACGGAGAACACCAACCCAAAAGCTCCAGTTCCGGTGGTCATGATCAATACGGGGATCTCCTGCGAGCCATCAAATTTATCGAGGATTTTCTGACGCTCTGCGGCTGGCGTTCTGCTATCAATGCGCGAGAATTTGATGCTGGTCTGCTTCAAATGCTTTGCAATGAGATCTAGTGTGCGTCTCCAACAGGAGAAAATAATACTAAACCGCGTTCATTATTCCGTATTTGGTCAGGACGGTCTTCTGGAAAGACATACCTTTTCGTTGTACCCACGTTTTCTTGAACGTCGGTGATAAGACAAGCCATCTTTGAGGAGAACCCTTCCGATTGAAAGTAGGCGTCCCCACTATGATGATTGTCTCTGAGATGTCTTGGTCTTATGTGATGGTCGGAAGCTTTGTTGGCAGGTCGCAAGGGGAATGGAGGTGCCCCGAGAGCCTTACACAAGGGGCAGTGGTCGCCGTCATACGGCTCGTCTTCCTTACACTTGTCGCAGAGAACATGCATGCAGTGCTCTATGTATCTCGGCGCTTTGTCACGGTTCACGACAGGCAGAGGCTGCCTACACCCCGAACAATGCGTCAGGCTGGTGCGTGTAATGGAACAGACTGCATCTTCCTCTTCATCCAGAAGGTTCCTTTTTGTCCAGGCGAAGGAGTGTCGGTATGTTCCAAGGTTGCACAGGATCCTCAATTGTAAGAACACTTGAAACATCCCGATCATATTGTTCCGGTAACTCCGTTCTGCGGCCTGCTGTTCGATCATTCGAGACATTGCTGCTTGGGTCTTGTCGTATTGTTGCCGCTCCTCCTTGGAGAACTCTACCAGGCGCAACTTCTCCGCTTTGCCAGGTACGTTGACCAGATCTATTGTGCGTCGAAGGCAAAGCGCCTCTAAAAGGGATTTGAGCCTATCGATGGCGGCTTTTCTCATGGCCCTTTCCTTGAAAGGATTGGCGATAAAGTGCCGGAACGCGGCCGCATGCTGGAACGGCTTCACCTGGACAAAAGCCAGCAACGCGCCAAGATCGAGTAAACTGTTCTGGATGGGGGTGCCCGAAAGGCACCACCTCAACTTTGCGTTCAAATCGACCGCAGCGCGATGGAAAGTGGTTGCAGGATGGCGGATGACGTGGGCTGGATCAAGTCAGTTCGAGTATACCACGGATGCTGCTGTCAACGCTCGCAAACCTTCATCCAGAACCACTCGGTACCAGGAAAACTTATGCAGTCGGCTCCTATTAATTGCACCGCTCCTCGAGGAATACTCCTTGGAGAGGGTGCTGTACGTCGTGACCACAACATCAAACTGCTCCAAATCTTCGAGGATCGTCTTTCTCCTCGGTCCGTGGTATTTGGTTGCTTTGACGCTGCCCCCTAGGAATCTAGCAGGACGGATCTATTAGTGCGTTCTTGACCAACAGGAGGGATTGGAGGTGGTACTTCTCAATCTCTCTTAGCCAGGTATTGATGAGCACTGCTCTAGTTAGTCCAGGCCTGCCAAACGAAAGGGAAGGAGAGATAGTAATGGAAATACCCAGGGAAGGAACAACCACAAGAGTTGCATGGGTACGACGCTGCCCAGAAAGCTCTCTATCCAGCGCTTCCTGCCCTTCTGCCCACTCGCGGCCGTAGACCAGGGTCTTTGCCACGAGGGCCAGGGTTGTCAAAGACTTTCCCATGCCCATCTCATCTGCTAGGATTCCTCCTCCGCTCTCATCCTGCTGTTCCCGGTGCCTCGCGTTTGTGACAGAGTGGCAGTACCTGGGGAAAATGTATGAGTCAAGATCAACCGTTTACACAATTTAGGGAAGTGCCCACCATTTCTGCCCGCCGATCTCTTTCTCCTGCCATAGCCGATATTCCGGTTCAATTTCACCTGTCTCGCGCTGTGTCATGAAGTCAAGGGCTTCCTCTTGGTGCCTATGGGAAAGGTAGTCGTCAGTATAGGCAGCGCTGACATCTCATGGGCGAAATTTCACTCACGCGAATAGAGTCTCGTGAAGTTGCTCACTCGCTTCCACCCGGTGCAGCCCCTCCCTGCGTCTTAGGCCGCCGAACACCTCTGCTATAGTTTCCTCTAGTTCCTGATCTTGCGGTGGAGCAATGTCCTCGGCGATAGTAGTGCTCCCCTGGCTTGGGTCGGCATCTGAATCGTCTGTCGAGTCACCAAACTCGAGCCTTAGCAGATGAGGATTATCGTATTCCACCCCTGGACGCGGGTGATCGGGCGTTTGGAGGAAGAATCCCTTGTCCGACAGTTCTTGACCGATTCTGTCTCGTTCGGATACCGGTCCGTAGACGTTTACATGCACTTTCACTGCTGCGTCACACGCCTTCTTGGCCTCGTGCAGGAATTTCTGCAAGCGAACAGTGTCCACCACGGCATCCAGCTCAACTCGGGGTTTATCAAAAAGATACTTGAAGACGTTGGTCCACTTTTCGGCCAAGTAGCCAAGATCGTGACCGTCGGGAAAGACCAGGAATAGCTGCTGGTCGGTCTTGCGTGCTATTCTGAGCGTCTCAGGGCGCGAGCTCTGGCGGCTCCTGTTGAGCGTGTTCAACCGTCTCTCCAGATTCTCACCATCGCCGACTAGTTTTACCTTTTCCCCGACTATCTGCGATCGGTTATTCTGCCGTATTTCTCACATCGCTCCCGCTGTGAAGGACAGGGACCCGCTTACCATTCCATAGCAAATTTGGTTCTCAGGAGTAGACCTGAAATCTGGTAGTATCGAGTCGATCACACCTTGGGAAATTTCTCCGGGCGGCGCAGGGGTTACTGATAACGAAGGAGTTTGATCGGCGAGTGGCTGACTATCGGAGACATAATTCATACTCGAGTTCCAGTCGCTCAAGTCTCCGACGGTGAACATGCCCTCGAGCCCATGGCTGAGGAGGTTCTCACCATAGGCGAGGTCCCGGCTGGTAAACAAAGGCGACATGTTCGACCCTTGACTGTCGAACATCCAATCCCTGCTCCTATTAGTCTGTTACTGGCGCACATCTCGAAAGTCTCGAGGGACCTACCCGGGAGGATCGGGCTCATTGAGCCTCCTGCGAAAACGAGGGGATGATTGCTCAGAGTATTCATATTCGCTATTGGTATCACCTGCCTCGGGAAGTAGTATGCGCTTGAGAGGTATACTCGACGACGGCCCGGCCATGGCGATAGACAAGGGCACTGACAACGTAAAGGGGGGCCCGCGTCAGATTCGCTTGATGGAAATGACAAGCATGTTTTAATTCACTTGTCTGTGGTTTCGACCTCGTTCCAGGCTATCGGCTAATACGCAGCTGGGCTCCATCGGGGGTTGCCTGGCGTGGCTGAGCGATTCAGTCTACGCACTGTCTCCTCAGCCTCGTCCTAGCGGTGAAGAGTCGCAACTGATCCCTGCAGGGTTTCATTAGAATGATTGCACTGCTGGTTGTCAATCGTCCACCCACCTGCATCCTCAGCCTTTGGCGTCCCTTTAGCCTCCCGCCCCAACCTATCGCGCTCCAGGTCCGTCACTTCGGCCAAGGCATTGATCCTAGTTTTGTCTTTTTTATTCGTCGCCTCAGCGCAAATCAGCCTCGTGGCCTGGATATCGGACACATGTCAACGCAAAAACAGCCTCGTCACCGAACCCGTGAGGCTCTCGCTGGGTCGCCCCTACATCGGCATCTATTCTTTTCCTCCGCAATCGCTTCCTTATCCCATATTCTGGGTAACTCTCGAGAGGTTGACAATCGAGTCCCCCTCTCGCTGGGTACTGGGGCCTTGTTTGTCATTATGGCCCCGCTAACGCCGCGATCCCGTCCTACATCCCGCGGAGAAATCCAAGTCGCGGTAATATGCGCCAAAGCTCTGGAAGCCGATGCGGTGCTTTGCGCCCTCGACGAATTCTACGAAGACGACACGCCCCAGCGACTGGGAAAGAGTTCGGGCGACCCGAATACCTACGTCTACGGTAGATGTGGCCAACACTATGTCGTCGTCGTGACGACGCCGCGAATTGGCAAGTCGGCAGCTAAAGGCACTGCTCGTGCTTTGCGTATGAGCTTCGGTGGCATAAAACTCGCGCTACTGGTAGGGGTATGCGGTGCGGTGCCTCGGAAACTCGACAATACGGACATATTGTTTGGAGATGTGGTAATTAGTGAGACTGTTGTTGAGTTGGATGCCGGTCGACTGCTTCCATCGGGCTTTGCTAGAAGGAATGCCACTCTCCGGGATGTGCACGGCAGGCCGAGCGAAGAGATTCTTTCTCTTCTTGAACGCTGGAAAAGCGTTGTTCAATATCGAGCCCTATGCCGGCAGAGCAGCCGCAACCTCCCAAGGATTCAGGAGAAGCTTGGGCCAGGCGCCCAATACCCTGGGAGAGGAGAGGATAGGTTATTTGACCCAGGGTATTCGCACAAACACCGCACCAACTGCACAATCTGCTGTGCCGACCCGGCTGGTCCGGCCTGCGAGGACGCCCTCAAGGCCGAGTGTAGAGAACTGCAATGCGACGAGAGAATGCTGGTATCTCGACAGTCCATGGAGAGAGCAGATACCCAGGCTACGGACGCGACCCTCGATACAGATCCCCCTGCCCAGTTCATACACTTCGGCTCAATCGGAACGTCGGACATGGTGATCAGATCCGGAGAGCACCGGGATCACTACGCAAAGTCAGAGCGCATCATTGCCTTTGAGATGGAGGGCACGGCCGTCTGGGAAGACTTTCAGTGTTTGATCATTAAAGGAGTCTGCGACTATGCTGATGCGCACAAGAGCCACCAGTGGCAGGGATATGCAGCTGCGAGGGCAGCGGCGGTCATGAGGGGAGTGCTCGCACAATATGTGAAGCCAGATGCCCCATCTCAGCCACGCCACACTCTTGGTGAGCCATAAACCATGTTATGTTCCCAAACCTTTATCATCCTGCAATAAAGTATCGTAGAGTTGAGGATAATTGCTGATCGTGCGTTGGTTCTCCTGTAGATAATCCTACCGCGCTGGCCCACAATTGTCTCGTCTTTCGTCCATCAACCCCTTTAGCTCTAATAAGCTCCGCTAGGGACATGTTCGACTGTTCCCTCAGAGAGTTCAGGGGCCTTGTCGAGACGGACAAATTCCCTGATTTTCAACCGGCACGCCTTCGCGAGCTGAGTAGGGATCTGAAGAAAATACAGGATGAGCAGGAAAGGTCCAAGTCACTGAGAAATCTTCGACGGCTTCAAAGCTTCGTCGAGCGTGTGGCGCAGATCGGCAATATAATGGATGTCTGTCTAGAGACGCCCGAGGCTGTGAATTATATTTGGGGTGCTGTGAGTTTCCTCCTCCAGGTGAGTCCTTCTTTTCCTGTATACACGGCGGATGGCAAAGTATAGGTCAGGTCTGACACCACGCGTTTAGGTCGCCTGGAAAAGTACCGAGTGGTTGGACACACTCCTCACAGCCTATGAGAAAATTGGCAAAGCAATCCCGACTCTATCAGACGAGACACTTTTCCAAACCCACACGAGTCTCCTGCAGGTCGTGGCGCTGGTATTCCGGGATATTCTGGAATTCCACCAGATTGCAATGGATATATTTTCGGCGACAGGTCTGCACCCAGAGGAGAAAGGACTGTGCAGGATGATTTTGACTGACTAGCGAACGGGCCAGGCACGTTGAAGGAAACCTTCCAGCCGCTGTGGGGGAACTTCGTCCCTACCTTCAACCATATCGTCACACACATAGGCTCCCACGCCAGACTGCTGAATACCATAGTGCCCACAATATATCACAATGGAGACTTCTTACTGAAAGACGTGGACAATATTCGAGCTCATATCGACCAATACGAAAAGGACAGGCTAACGCTTCGACAGGAGGAGGAGAGGAGACAGCAAACAAGATACGACACGGTGCGGGAATGGCTGACGGGAGCAGACGTAGCACTCCGGCACCAGGAAATCTGTGAGGATCGAAGAATTTATGACAAGAGTGGGGATTGGATTCTGGGAGAAGAAAAGGTCAAGAAGTGGCTGTCGCCGGAGAACTCGACCCATTCTGTGTTGTGGATTAACGGACGCCCGGGGACAGGAAAGACCTATCTAGCCTCGGTCCTCATCGAGGCGTGTGCGCAGGACAAATCGGGGGCAACAGCCTATTTCTACTGTAGGCCGGAGTCGAAGGAGAGCTCAACTGCGATGCCCGTCCTGCGGGGTATACTCTCGCAGCTGATGCGTCAATGTACCGACCTGGTGCCATACTGCGACGACAAAAGGAGAAACTCGGGAAGTGTGAGATTCTCCGAGGCAAAAGCCATCCCTGCCATGCTCAAGACTTTCTGCAAACGGATCCCGCATACCTACATCATTATTGACGGGCTGGATGAGTGCGTCAGTGAGAACGAGCGAGGGATTCTATTGGAAAAGCTCAAGGAATTGGTCAAGAGCTGCGAGAATTATGCACTCGGGAAACTACGGGTTCTATTTCTGAGCCAACCGTCCGATGATATCAGGAATGCTCTTGACGATTGGGCGGACCACTTCACCCTAACCCCTGAACATAGCGCAAGGGATATCGAGAGGTATTGTCGAGCGAGAATCTTAGAGCTAAGGAAGTTTGACCTCGCGGATGAGGAGATCGACACCGTGTTAAGGATGACATGCGAAAGGGCCGATGGTGATTTCCACTTTGATGCATGATTTCTATTGAATCCGTTTTAATGTGCACAGGTATGTTTCTATTCGCGAAGCTGGTGATGGACAACCTCCAAGGCCAGCCAACCGCCGCCCGCCTGTTTGATATCATCGTCGAAGAGGGAAGATTCCCAAAGGATATTGACGCCGCGTGAGTCCAACGGAACTCTGATAGGAAAAATGATCTAACGATAGAGTCAGATATTCTCGGATTATGGAGCGGTTGAGGAAAGATTTGACTCCCAGTCAATTCGACCACACACAACTCCTGCTTGGGTGGCTCGTCCGTTCGAAGAGGCCACTCAAGGGCCTTGAAATCCAAACTGCACTGTCTACAAATCTTAGCCTACGTACTGATTTCGGGGAACTGGATACGCTATCCAAATTAGGCGACCATATTCAGAAGCTCTGCGGGTCTCTCGTTCAGATCCTGGATGGGGATAGGTTTGAGCTCGTTCACAGCACCGCTCGAATGTGAGCCCCTTGCCCTCTTTCACCGGACCAGTTAACCTAGTATTCAATTGCTAACCGTGAGAATAGATACATAGCGAGGCAAGATGATATTAACATCGATGCGGCGGAATGCGACCTCGCCCTACGATGCCTTCGGTATCTCACGCTGAATTTCTTCCAAGAACATATCCCGGACGCGACTCTGAAGAGTCATGTAAAAGAGGGAGACCTTGCCTTCCAAGATTATGCCGTGTCCACCTGGTTTATGCACGTCAGCTCGATCATGAAGGCCAAACTGGACATCTTCAAGGGCGCGACCAGCTCTCCCGATCGGGACTTTCGACCACTCGAAGAGAAAATCAGCAAGGAACTCGAGAACTTTGTCTCTTTTTACGAGGCCAGCTTCCCCAACGACGATATCCTCGATCAGGCACGGCAGGAATGCAAAGTCTTTGAAAGCTACGACTTCCACGAGAACCTCCTCCGCGTCTGGAATCACATCTGCACCGAGCAAAGCAAGGACTACGCCGCTCGCAATAACGTCAGTCTCAAGCTCCTGGACAAATCACTGACACGCAATCGGGCAATGATCGAACAAATCTTCAAGGACGGCTCCTCCGACCTCTCCAGTTACTACGGGGAATACGCCTACCGCTGCCCCAAGGTGCTCTGCTTCTACTTCCACGAAGGGTTCCGCGATCAAAAGGTCCGCGACCACCACGTCAACCGCCACACGCTCCCGCACCACTGCAACGTCCCCGATTGCAGCATGGGCGGGCTGGGCTTTGCCAACGAGAACCTGCTCAAGGCGCACGAGCGGAAATTCCACCCGGAGAAGTACCTGCTCAGCGAGTCCTTTGCGTCACTGACCCGGGGGAAGGTGGAGAAAACGCAGTGGCAGTGTCCGCAGTGCCATAGGAATTTCGCCCGGAATCAGATCCTCAAGGACCATATCAACAGCCACAATGGCAATCGGCCGTTCCAGTGCTCGGAGTGTAAGAAGTCGTTTACGAGGAAGAATGACCTGAGGAGGCATGAGGCAACGCATGATCGGAGGCGACAGTTGCATTAATTTTTGGAAAACTATATTCTAGATACTATCTGTTGTGCTAGGAAATATAGCCGATCGATTAATACAGTTATGGACCTCCACGGGGCCAACTTTCCGGGGAGACACGAACCCTAATGGGCCCAAAGAATGCTTTACGGGACTCAAGCTCCGCGCCATCTTAACGTTTCCGCCGATGAAACGCTGGAGCTAGTCATTTCACGGTTTCACAGGCGCAAAATCGAACCATAAAAGCCCGTCGACAGACTCGAAAATGCGACCATTCGTTGTAAGCGCCCGATATGGGCCAAAGCGTGTGCTCGAGCCCAAGGCAGTCAGCGAGGCTGTGCACCGGTACTTTCGTACTTCTGTTGCTAGCATAGCCTTACTTACCCCCTTTTATTCTCCTTGTCCAATGCTTGCTCTTTTTGTCCAGACGCAGTCAGAATGCCGTATCATCCGGGCATCCGAGGCGAGCGCACCAAAGCTCCCCAAGGAGGAAAAGCGGCGTTCTGAATCCAACTCTGATATAGTTCCGGATGACGTCGAGAACCGTAGATCAGCCGTGATTCGAATTCCAAGAGGCCAGGGTAAGACCGGGTGAGAGTAGCGCTGGGCGAGCCAGAGGTAGTGACGGGAGAGGCGTGAACTTACAGAGTGGTGGGAGTCTGAATTTATTCTTTGTATTTGTTTTCCCCTCCCTCTTCTCCCGCTTGAGACAAAGGGGACCGGGGGAACAAATAAACCAGTTCCCAGGTTGGAGTTGGGGAGAATCCGAGGTGGCGAGTGAATGCTGTCATCGCGGGTGAAATGCTGGGGAGGAGTGACTGGGCGCGGGGAAATGGAGAAGAATCATGGATCTCTCCTGTGGGGCGACAGTTTTTTTGACAGGTCTGGAGGAGAACTCCTCCCGATGCTACGCGTTATTATTATCTTTTGTCAGAAACAGACCAGACCCTCGGGCGTCGAGACAGGAATCGGGCAATTGTGCGCATATCCAGTGCCCAGCGAAAAGATGACGACGAGGATGATCCCATTTCCTGCCCCCAGACCGCACCCAATCAGTGACCCCCACCCACGTAATGCTGGGTGCAGGAAACAAGCATTGTGGCGTATCAGAGCGGCCTTGGATGCTACCCAGGACACAGAGTAAGCCTTCCAACCAGTGCTGGGCGCTAGTCTTAGACTCGGCTTGGTGTCATTGGCCTCTTGGCTTAAGACTGCGAACCCTGTTTTTTTTGGCCCTACAGGTTGCTGCCCAGGTCAAGATCCCCGGCGGATGACGCCACCGAAACCAACGCCGAGCAGTGAATGCCAGCGGCTGATAGGATGGAAGAAGCTGCTGGTGGTGGTGAAGGGCGCTCAGAGCTGGCGTGGATCCATGGTTGGCCTTACTCAGGGTCGATCTCTCCGCATTCAAAGTCAAACCGCCCCTTCTCCCTCGACTTGTCACCAGTCGCGTTCTGATCCAGTGTCAATCGCGTGTAGGACACAGAGCAGATGGGGCAAGAGTACCTCTCCAGTACGGGGGTGACGGCATAAGCTGCATTGCCGTTTCCCTGACAGCTCAGACGCAGCCGTTAGGGGGGGGGGGGGGGGGGAGGTAAGTATATTATCGTGTTGTTCCCCTGTTCTTCCTTTCTCCAATTTTTGTTCTCACTTGTTCAACCTATGGTCATCTGCTATTTGCTCCTGCATTGGGCTTCCTCCCCCAATCTTCTTTCGTAGAGACAGACCAACATGGATGAATCGTCATCTTCTTCTAAAAGTGCCTCCAATGGCCAACCCACCCAGGAAAAGGCCACCAGCTTCGAGCATGCAGAGTCTCCAAGGGTTGGTCCGGGCATTCCCGATGTCGAAGGCCGTGACAGGAACAAGCTGAGTGCCATGTTCGAGAATCCTCTCGCCGGCCTGTCGCGTGAAGAGCTCTTTGCCGGCGTGGATGACTTTCTCCAAAAGGCGGAACTCCAAGGCCAGAAAGCCCTCTTCTACAAGGGGGCGCTGGTCGCGCAGAACCCTGGAGGAGCTCAGGATCTGCCGGACCTGGCGGCAGACGAGAAGGAGGCGTTGATGCGAGAACAGACGCACAAGTGGTCGCAGCCGTGGGAGCTCTACTTTCTCGCGAGTGAGTATAGGGATCTGTGTCTCTTTTTACGGCGTGCGCGCTAATAACGGGGCCAGCGATGTGCTCTCTTGCTGCGGCCGTACAGGGAATGGACGAAACCGCCAACAATGGGGCTGTTGTCATCTACCCCAAGGTGAGTGCCCTTTGACCAACATCGGGATCGTCGGTATTAACCAGATAGCAACTCGGAATCGAAGCCGACCGGTTCTCCCCCCAAATGCAAGACTACATCACCGGCCTGGTCGTCGGCGCGCCTTACCTAGCTTGCGCCATCCTCGGATGCTGGCTGACCGAGCCTCTGAATCGCTTCTTCGGCCGACGCGGCACAATCTTCATATCGTGTATAATTGCCGCGGTCGCGTCCGTCTGGGAAGGTGTCGCCAACTCGTGGGTGAACCTCTTCATGGCCCGCTTCGTGCTCGGCCTGGGCATCGGCTCCAAGTCCTCGACCGTCCCCGTCTACGCGGCGGAGTGCTCGCCCGCCCCCATCCGCGGTGCCCTGGTCATGATGTGGCAGATGTGGACGGCCTTTGGTATCATGCTGGGCAACATCATGGGCGTCGCCTTCATGGGCCTCCCGGACAACCTCTCCTGGCGCCTCATGCTCGGCTCCACCGTCGTCCTGCCCCTCATCGTCTGTGCTCAAGTCTACATCTGCCCGGAGTCTCCTCGCTGGCTGATCGAGAAACGCCGCAACCAGGCCGCGTTCGAATCCTTCAAGCGTCTCCGTCCCACCGAGCTCCAGGCTGCCCGTGATCTGTACTACGCCTACGTGGGTGTCGAGCTCGAGCGCAAGGTCAACAAGGGCAAGAACTTCTTCACCATGTTCCTGGAGCTCTTCACCGTCCCACGGAACCGCCGTGCCACGCTCGCAACCTGGATCGTCATGTTCCTGCAGCAGTTCTGCGGCGTCAACGTCATCGCCTACTACTCGACGAATATCTTCCTCGATTCCGGCTACTCCGTGCAACAAGCCCTTCTCGCCTCCATGGGAACCGGCATCTTGAACTGGGTCTTCGCCCTGCCCGCCTTCTTTACCATCGACACCTGGGGCCGACGGAACCTCCTCCTCTTCACCTTCCCCTGGCTGGCCATATGTCTGCTCTGGGCCGGCTTTTCCTTCTGGATCGAAGAGGGTATAGAGGAAAGTAAAAAACGGGTTGCGATGGTCACGACCGGGATGTACCTGTTTGAGGTGTTTTACTCGCCCGGCGAAGGGCCCGTGCCGTTTACCTATTCCGCCGAGGCGTTCCCGTTGCATGTTCGTGAGGTCGGCATGTCCTGGGCAACGGCGACGACGTGGTGTTTCAACTTTATTCTATCGTTTACGTGGCCGATGTTAGTGCGGGCATTCAAGCCGCAGGGTGCGTTTGGCTGGTACGCCGCGTGGTGTTTGATCGGATGGGTGTTGGTGCTTTTATTCGTTCCCGAGACAAAGGGTGAGTTTTTTTTTTTTCCATCTCCATGTTTCTCTCTTTTCTTTTCTTTTCTTTTTTTTCTACGGATTATGGTCAAGTACTAACCGGTGTAGAACTCACCCTCGAGGAACTCGACCAGGTCTTTTCCGTCTCGACTCGCAAGCACGCTGCTTATCAGCTCCGTAACGCGGTCTGGCACTTCCGGGTCTGGGTTCTACGACAGAAGCTCGAGCCACTGCCGAAGTTCTACGAGGGTGCGGAGAAACTGGCTGAGACGAAGCAAGAGTGATTCTATTCACGGGGAAAGGGTTTGGTGATAATGAGAGAAGTGGTGGTGGAGCAATCTGTTTAAAGCTTTTGTTATTTTGAATTAGCAGTAGTTTCGGTACATATCGTTTCTTGAACCAATTTATCAACTATTGAAAAATAATTTTAATGAGCTTTATAGGTACACCTTATGGTACTCGCTCTCTGCTGATAATTTATCTACAATATGACACGGAAGCGCTGGTATTTTCAAGGATAGAACTACTAATAGATAGCATGTTTTGGACCCGGGGGCTGCACTTTTAGGGGAGAGAAGACCTCGCCAGTATGAGCCTGTTGCATATTCATGCATGGGTGGGCTCTTCTACGCTAAAACTGCAGTACAATGCTCAATTCGGTGAATAATCGAGAGCAGATACTAAGTCAGCCTTGACAGCCATATAACTATCTATGCATCATTAGCTCCTCTATGCTAAAATTGCAGTGCATTTCCTAGATTTGCACAGCCACTATACCAGAGATCTAGACAAGGCAGTTTGCAAGAGGTCTTGTATGCTAAAAATGCAGTGCCGTCGAGATTTTGACACTAACCAATCATCGGAATCTTCAGAACCCCCCCCCCCCCCCCCCCCACCCAATACTCTGTCTAAATTATGGGCCCTAGATATATTTTGATGCCAAAAGGTTGTTGCGAGCGAGTTTCCCTAAGATACATACTTGGCATTTCATTCGACGGGGAGAGGTGTCGAAATATCAAGCCAACTGAAAGTTTGGTTTCGTAGTGAATGGGTATACATTGATAGGTAGACGAATGTATTATCTTTTAAGACTTGGGCTTCATTCTGGTCGATCTATGCTGGATGCAAAGTTGGGTTAGCCCTGGGGATTCCAGGCTCTGCTTTGGCGAAAATTCTATGGCCTGTACCGAATAACTGGGATGATGATTTGGAGTCTGGGTTGCATTTAGCTCCTTTGCTTGTCTTTATCGTCGGGATTAATACATGCTGGGCTGTTAAACTCTGACTCTGCTTATTGTATTTTGCTATAGTTCTGTGATTGGAGTTGTGAGCGCAAGACTCGCTGGGGGGGCTTTACCTGTAAGTATTCGAATTCACATGGCCATTGGCAGTCCGGGGAAAGCGAGGTGCGCAGTGTACTTTTGGTCTGGAGAAGGTATTGTAGGTACGGCGTACTTAGCTGTGCATAGGGCCCTCCATGCTAAAATTGCAGTGAAGTTTGCCATCGAGGTGGCGTTGGCTGGTTGGTTGTCAGATCCACTCACTACACTTTTAATTTTAGGCAAGGACTGACGAGAGCTTCTTCCATGCTAAAAGTACAGTGAAATTAGCGGTGTTTGATCCTGAACTCTGTGGGGGTACTGGGCTACTCTATGAGTGTGGACTCCTCTATGCTAAGGATGCAGTGCTGATCACTTTTTTTTCATCAATCTTATTGCTCAACCGAGTTAAACTTTATTCGTCGTCGTAGAGTTTAGATAGAGGTAGCATTCCAGTGACGATTGCTCACTCCACGGTGGCTATCCAGGTCACTCCGAATTCTGGTCGTCCTTGTTAACTTGAAAGTTGGGTAGGCTAAATTTCCATATTCAGATTATATGACAACAGACAGACATACTAGTATAGCACCTTTGCTTGTCTTTATCGCCGGGATTAATACATGCTGGGTTTTTGTACATATTGTGAAAGCTAATCCCTTCAGACCAGCACAACTGGCTAGTTCGTTTCGAAGAACCCTCGGAACCGTATCTAAATTTCTGGGCTGATTATCTTCTCTATACCAATGTCAATTTGGTAGTAGGATGGGTATACAGTATAAGGGGCAAATCCCTCCCATAGGGAGTGGAAAGTACTTGGCTGCCTTGGGTGCTAGGCTCTTCTACGCTAAAATTGCAGTGCAATGCCCCAGCCTCACAAAGACCTTGTGCATAGCCGCCTTGTGTGCGTCAACTCCTCGATTTTGAAATCGCACTGCATTGCGGCAGGGCTCTTTTGATGGTGCCTTGCAGCCTCGGCAGAAGCAAGTGAGGCTACGGTGAGGCTATGTTGAGGCTACGTGGTTGCTCCTCTATGCTAAAATTGCAGTGCAGTCTGCTCAGTATATAAGTTCAATGCTTTCTTGTCGCACGTTTCCCAACTTACACGCAAGTTCTCACCAGGCTTCAACTGGCAGCTAGACAGCGTAGTCTTTATCCTTAGGCCGTAGTGATCGGTGTTTAATTTCAAGTTCCCCTGACTGTGGGGACAGTACTTTGGTGGATCTACCGCCCGCTGTGGATGTCCCTAACTCATTTATTTTATTCCCCACGATTAACATGTCTCGGTGTCTTATACCTTTTGCACTCATTTCCACTGGGCCAACCGATGATCTGACATTCTATGCTGTTCATCCCCTTTCCCAGAGGCACTCGGATCTGCAGGACAAGACTCCACCGAATGCAACACACAAACCGCAGCATCACCACGGCAAACGCGCCCCATCATAAGGAGTAACAGAACCCCTATTGCGCCACCCCGGGACATGGATATCCACGAATTGACCGTTGAGTTTCGGGCCTGCTGCCAGAAGCGTGTCCAAAACGGAAGAAACGCCCGTCGAGACGGGTAGATCGGCCCCGCTACTTCCCAGATCCGTCCGCAGCCACTATATCAAAAGTTTAGCTATGAGCTTCCTCTTCCGTCGTGGGCAGTGGATAGAGCTTACCCCCGGACTCATACAGAACACGGTGAACCCCTCAGATCCAAGCTCCTGGGAGTAGAGCAGTGTGAGCATGTTCAAGGCGGCCTTGCTGATCTTGTATGAAGGTGTCGGAGAGATTCTCATGATAGACTGGAGGGCGAAACACCCGAGACTTGATGAGCTGGATATTTTCCCTGGCTGTTAGACTTTCACTTGGCGATGGGGGCTGGATTGAATGCGTACATGTTGAGTATTTTCTTTGATTTCCCGGTCCGGAGCAGGGGGAGAAATGCCCTTGTTACATTGTGCACCCCGTTGACGTTGATCTGGAATGTTTCCTCTAGGTCATTCCTGGATCAAAGTAAGCATTCAGGTAATTATATGCGGATACTGGCGAAACAAGGTACGCAGTAGAGGGGCTTTACATCTGCTCAACCGAGCTCGCGTTCTGAATCCCCGCATTGTTGATAAGCACGTCCAGCCCCCTCCCGTTCAGGGTCTGCGAAACCCGTTGAACGGCATCTGTGATGCTGTCGCGGCTAGTGACATCGAGAGGGATAAAGTGGACGCGCCCGGGGTGCTGATCTACCAGCTGCTGGAGGGGGGCGTTGGAGGACCGCGCTGAGGCGAAAATCGTCCCGATGTCACTCGGAGATTTTGCGACGAGCTGTCGAACGAGTTCTAGACCGATGCCACGGGAGGACCCGGTTACGAGGTAAGTGGTCATTTCGAGAGAGACTGCGGGGGAATTCAAGAACAGGGTATCAGGCACAGTGTCTCGCGGGCTTTGCAGTCTTGATCGCAATATCGAGAGATCTCTCTGGTTTCCAGCGTGGGAAGTGTTCGGATGTTATAGACATGGGGGCCATCACTAGTCCCACAAGCGGACGAATTACCAACTCATGCGATCGCCGCGGTTTTGCGATCTGAGACGAATATTACTCGGAGATACGCGTAATCTCCTTTAATCCCGTTGAGGCTACCCCGGAGAATACCATTTAAAGAAACCCCGGTCTACGCGGGTCCACACGACTGAAGCTTGGAGGGACCGCCGGCAAACCACAGCAACAGAAATGCAAGGGCCAGATTAACCCAAATATTTTCATCATCAGTAATTATAGGAAGTAAGAACAGTTTCTGCCGGATGGATTTGAAGGAGAAAAAGAGAGGGGCTGATGAGGGGATACGAGTGCCAAGTGCCACAAGAGAGCCGACGAATATTGGGTTGCAAGAAATAGCACACCACAGGCTTAGCAGCCAGATTGACATCCCATACCTTTCTCGGTGACTTGAGTGTATAAAGCGATGTTTAAGCACTGGATCCTGATTAACTCTGTAAAGATGAGCGCCCGAGATACTCTGGGCCAACCAAACATACAGCACACCGATGGTCGTGATACAGCCAAAGAAAATAAAAGTCCCGTAATTCGAAGCTTTGATGAACGGGGATGTTGAAAGACCGACTGCAAAGTTGTTTAACTAGACAAGAGGTTAATAAATATTCGAATACTTCGCCCCGGATGAGAAACGGACCCAGTTGCTGCTTCCTCCAATGCTGATCCCTTTGGCGCGCGCATACTCAATGGAAAGACCTCCGACACCACAATCCAAGCGACAGGATCTTTATCAGTTAGAACCGATTCGATCATGCTTCAGGTATTAAGGGAAAGGAGAGAGACTTACCCCACGCATAGGCAAAGTTAATGATAAAGATCCAGATAAACACCACAGCCGCGCTGCAACCAACGAACCGGGGCGGTGCCTACTGCGGATTAGAATCCACCGGAGCGACCAACGGACTGGTCCAGCTTACCAGGCTCTGCATTATACAAAGGCACGACCATACTCAGATTCCCTACCCCCATTCCCATCACAAACCGGCCAGCGTACACAAAGTCCGGGTTCGGGGTGCAGGCTTGCACAATCACACCTACGCAGAAGACAACGACCGCAATGACAACCGTCAAGCGCTGGCCAACGGCGTCAGCCAGGTATCCATTGATGAGCGTTCCCAGTCAGGCGCCCAATTCCAAAATCGAGGTCTACATCATCGAGACGAGATCCTACCGCTCCTGCCCGAGCACTGAGTTGCATGATCGCCTAAGATTTACCCGATATGGAGAATTTTCAAAACAGTTCTCGTTCTACTACGCTACGGGATATCCGGCATTAGATGCATAACCAAATGAACTTCGACAAAGGACTACCTAGGGATGAGAGTAAGAGTGATCCAACTAACCAAAACAAAGGGTAGGGAAAGCAGCATGGTACGGGAACCAAATAAACGCGATTCATAACAGAAGCATAGATCAAAACCGTCACTAGTAACTGTAACACCCTCCATCACTAGAGCTTCAAGGATTGCAACCAAGACGCGATATCCGACTCATCAGGCACATCCGTCTCCTGAGGCACATTCGTCTCCTCAATGTGACTCTGCAACCTCTCGATCAACCTCCTGTATTCCTGGACCTCCGTTAACCGAATATCAGGGTCGAATGTAAGGCTCCCCAAGTCAAGGTCCCGAATCTCCCTTTCTACTCCCGATTAGCCTGGGTTGGATATTCCTCAACAACGATGGACACATACCTGTGAATCTCTCCATGAGCCCATCTATGATGACAGCCCTGTTGCACTTCCGAGGTATAACCGCAAGAAGCATAATTGCCACAGGAACCGCCCGATGTTCTCCAAACAAACATCCGATGTTAATCGCGCGGTCAACATCTTCATCGGTAGTCGAGAGATCACTGAAAAGCGCACGCAATTCGTTGACCCTCTTCGCCCAATATTCCCAACCGGATTCATCCGTCAACTCCGGGTGGATACCATACAAGCCATTATCAATGATATCCTGCACAGAAACCCAGGTGCAGTGACCACTAACATCCAAGGGACCCTGAGTGAGATACTCGCCAAAATAGTAGTCCCCTTCCCTAAGTGCAAGAAAATTGCTAACGTTTCTGTCGTCTTGGAATTTGCGCAGGATATCTAGATCCCGGATGAAGGTTCCCGGTGGGAACCCCCTCGTGTCGATGATGAAGAGGTATATCTCGTCAAATTGGGGCTGATCATTCCCTTTTGCATGACGATAAAACGCATATTGGAGAGCGAACAGCAGGGAGCTGGTCCAGCTCATGAGATGGCATCCGGACACATAGCGACATTTCCAGGTCAAGTGTTTCCAAAGAATTTCAGAGGCTCGTGTTGGGTCAATTTGAGAGATATCTTGGCTCTGAAAGCACTCGTCTGCTGCGGATTTCACGACCTCGGTTGTCGTCGTCCCATCGGTTGAGGGTGCAACCAGACGAAACAGGTAATCAGGCGGGGAAGCAGGCATTTGGGATCGTGAAGGCTTCGCGAGCTTAATCGGACGGCCGCTACTCTCCGATGTCAAAGGGCTTGTTGGGTTATAAAAGTGAAATTGGTTTAACAGAAGGTGATAGTTGAATGATGTTGATCAGAAAAGGGTCAACAGCCCATTCTTATAGCCTGCTCCTCTTGTATAGAGAACTGGAAGTATGCCTTGTGCGTTCTATCAAGTTCCATTGATTCTATAGAACCAACACTGATAAAGACTACAATAACGCAAACACGGCACCCAGCTAACAAAGCTGTGGGATGCTAGCCCAAGGCATACATAGGCAGCTCCGTCCAAGGACAAGACGATAGGCATCATTGTTGGGTTTTCGCCGCATGCTGTGGCACGGCTGCGTTGAGAGCCTCATTTTCTTATCGATTGGAGGTTAAATCACGCCGGTTCATGAGCTGTGGCGCAGTTTTTCTTGCTAGCTGAGTATAGCCACATTTTATCATTTGAGGGGTTAAATATCGACCCAACGATAATACGTCAATGTTGTGGCGCTAGATGGTATATACGTCAGGGCGCTTATTGATTGGAGGCGGGATGCCCCCGATATGAGACTATCCAACAGGACCAGTACTGCCAATCGATTCTAGCGGAGAAAGAGACAATGAAAATATCGCCAGGCTGTCTTCAAGACCTGGCTGGAATATTGAGCCGTTAAGCTGTTGCAGTTCTACCTAGGCACCATACTTTCACTCTCAACTGCTTCCTTTCCTTGCATGTTGACTTGGTCTCATGTGCGTTACATAGGTGTATGAGGCCACATACTCAATCTCATAACCAAAGTACCAGTTGAACACACAAATTCATTAATATCGGCGGCGCAAGTATGCGTCCTCATAATAACTATCGCTATAGACACAAGAACGATATCTATCCTCTGCTCGTCGAGTTTATATATTTCCCCACAGCTCTTGGGCACACAGTGATGCTGTCAGTTTCAAAGCTGAACAGGAGCCCCGGTTAAGAAAAGATAATCCCGGTGCAAATTCAGACTGCCCCTAGGCATCGAGTGTCAAGACTCGGCGTGTCAATGCCAATCGTCGGACATTGTCGCTGGACGCCGCGGAGTAAAATTCCCGACAACTGGCGGCTCCACCGGCCGCTGGCAATTGTCGGGATTTTCCCGCAGCGCCCCTGAATCGAACAAGACCTAATGAGTCGCCGGCCACGAGTCAGCGAATCAAAACACAACCACCTGCAAGATCTACCGACGGACCTCCTCCGCAGTAGAGGAACGGACTTGACATTTGTACCCGCGGTGGCCAATTGACAACCGTCCTCAGTACTGCGTCGATCCAGCCCTGGCATCCGTGTTCACCGACCGACCTCGGGGATAAGCTGACGCGTTTAAATCTGACAGACCCCCAGGATAAGAGCGACGACTTCTCACCCGTAATCAAGACCCCCGCTCGAATCAACCACACCATGGACGATCCCAGAAAGAAGCTGCGCGTGGTGATCGTGGGCGGCTCGGTGGCGGGCTTAACCCTCGCCAACGCGCTGGCCAAAACAGAGATTGATTTCGTCGTGCTTGAATCGCGCGCCGAGATCGCGCCTCAGGTCGGGGCGTCAATTGGCATCCTGCCCAATGGCGGTCGCATTCTGGACCAATTGGGCATGTTTGATGATACTCTGAAGACGGTCGAGCCGCTGCGGGAGAATCTGGTCTGGACGAGTGAGGCGAAGCCGATTATGCATAGCAACTCGCCTGTCATTATCCACGAGAGGTACGAGAATCGCCCCAACTGTACGGAATCCTAGAAACTAAATGTGAATAGGCATGGATACCCGGTGTCGTTCCTGGATCGTCAGACTCTGCTGCAGGTTCTCTATGATCATCTGAAGGCAGAAGGGCAGGCCCGAGTGCACACCAACAAGAAGGTCATCGAGGTAGAACACCTGCCGACAAAAGTCGTGGCTCGGTGCTCCGATGGATCCGTTTTCGAAGGGGATGTCCTCGTTGGGGCAGACGGCATTCGAAGCACCGTGCGGCAGGAGATGTGGCGCCATCTGGAAGTCAAGGGACTTGGAGAGGAGGTCCTGAAGGAGAAGACCAGTGCGTACTGTATCCATCTCATACTTTGTCTATCCTGCATCTAACGACGGTACAGAGATGGTGGCCGAATATAACTGCATGTTCGGAATCTCTACTGCGACTCCGGGCTTTCTCCCTGGCGAGAGTCATCGGACATACGCAAAGGACTACTCGTTCCTAACCTTTATCGGCCAAGAAGGCAGGGTTTACTGGTTCTTCTTCACCAAGATGGACAAGGTTTACCGCGCCTCGGACATTCCTCGCTATACCAAGGAGGATGTGGACAACCATCTGGCCAAGTATCTGGACACGCAGCTGACCCCGACGGTCAAGCTTGCTGATGTCCATAGCCGGTCAATCACAACCTGCCTGGTGCCGTTGGAAGAGGCGTTTTATCAATATTGGTGTACGGACCGCATTGTCTGCATCGGAGACTCTGTGCACAAGGTAAGCCCCTTCTCAGCCGACCTGATACCTCTAGACCTAATCGACCGAAGATGACCCCGAACATGGGCCAAGGGGGCAACGCCGCCATCGAGAGCGCCGCCCTGTTAGCGAACCGCCTTGTCAAACTCGTCGGAAACTCATCGGACGGGAAGATCTCCCCCAGCGACATCAGCCACTGCCTCCACCAGTGGCAGAAAGACCGCGAACACCGTGCTCGATTAATCTGGGCATCCGCCAACGAACTGACCCGGCTCGAGGCGTGCGCGACTTTCAAGCACCAATTCATCGGCTACCACGTCCTACCGCGCATCCAGCGATATCTCCTGAACAAGCAATCCCGGTTGATGGCCGACGCCGAGAAGCTCGATTTCCTGCCCCTCCCCCCGCGCTCCCTGGAGTGCTCGATACCATACACCTCACCACGCCGACCAGCCGCCGACACCGGCCTCCTCAAACGAGCCCTCTGGACCACGCCGCTCGTGGGCTGCTATCGCATCGGCCAAGTCACCCTGGGAGGCGCAATCGACAGTCTCATCCCCCATTTCGCCCCCTTTTACGCCCATGAACCCTTTACCGCAAGCAACGGCGAGGTGATCCATTGGATGCAACCGATCTTCAACAATGATATTCTCGACCAGATCACCCAGCCGCTCGTCCTCTGCTTTCTCCCCTCGATCAGCGGTTCCCATCCAGCCGGCCGGGCCCAAATGATTTCGTTCATGGCCGATCTCGCTCCGATCTACGCGATCTGGCTGCTCGAGAGCTACCGGAAGGCGCATTCCGGCGCGGAAGTTCTCTTGTAAGTCCCCCCCCCCCCCCTCCTCTTTCGCCTCCCCAAAGATAAAAAAAAAAAAAAGACTAATCAGACCCGCCGCAGTCCCACCCTCATGGGCGCTGCATTCCAAGTACAAGGCATCGGGAAGATCGCCCCCCTCTACTACATCATCGAGTACATCCGCACCCCGCTCTCCACGCTCCTCAGCGGCGCCACCCCCGCCAACAAGAAGCACGAGATGAAAAGCGCTGCCCTGAAATCCCTCCTCCCGGTGTTGTTGGTAGCGTACTACCTGCCCACATTCGCCAGCCTGTTCGCCCCCACCGTCGCGCAACGACGCATCTCCAACGTGATCTGGCAGTTTTTCCCTCTCCTCGTGCCGCTCCTCCAAGCCCCCATCCGCATCCTCGCCAGGATGCTAAACCCGAACCCGAACCCGAACCCCCGCGCCGCCTCCAAGTCCCGGTCTAAGTCCAAGGAAACAGAAGACACGAAACAGAACCGGAGTCAGAATCTCTGGTACCTCCGCTTCACGTACCTCTCCCTGGCGGCCATCTCGGCCGTGAGCTTCCTGTACGTGCGCCACGTCGCTGCGCCGGAGGGGACGTCGTTGCTTCGGGTGTTCTTCCCCAGTGTGGACGCGTACCGGCTTCCCGCGAAGTCGTTTGCGGATGCGATCGGAGTGTTTATGCAGTATGATGAGGTGGTTGCGATGGCGAGCTCGTTTGTCTGGCTGGCGTTGAGGTTCCGGGAGGTGAAGATCAACGGGGGGCGGTTTTCGTGGTGGAAGGCGGTTGGGGCTGGGGTTGCGGCTACTCTGGGGGTTGGGCCTGGGGCGGCGATTGCGTTGGGGTGGGGGTGGAGGGAGGAGATGGTTGCTGGGCTTGCGGGGGAGAGGGAGTAGATATATATATATGAACGTCTTTATAGAGGATATGCTAATTGTGAGGGATATAGAAAAAGGACGAGATATTTTGCATTGCATTGCATTGCATTGCATTGCATTGTTGATATATAAATACACTCATCGCGCGAGAGGCTTTCTAGATGGCAAAAAGTCCACGCATAGGCAAGGAGGGTTGGGTAGATGGTTCGTGTTTAGATAGACAGCAGCAGCAGCCTAACAAGGCGAGTTATCATAGATACTATCCAAAATCTTCGGAATCACACCCGCGTCAACGGCGTCTACAGTCTGATGTTAGCTCATCACTTCTCCCCGGCTTGAAAAAAAAAAAAAAAAAAAAGGGACTCACCCTTATAAGACCACCGGTAATCATCACCGAGGTCCGCCCTCCAGGTCCAAAATACCCAGCCGAGCTGCTTCTCATAATTGATCGCCTGCGCCGCAAACCACCGAGCATAGAAATCCGTGTTCGATGCCGGATCCCAGTCCGGAGTGGACTCCACATCATCGGGGACGGCCAGACTCCACTCGCCCACGATGGTGGGGTCGTTGCCGCCACGGTCGTCGCTGCAGGAGTAGCTGATGTAGTTGTCCTTGTCGGCGTCGACGCTCGGGACCCATTTCAGGTAGCGGTGGTCGTCGTAGGCGGCGAAGTAGGTGTCATCGAGGGCTTCGTTGGGGTCTCCACCGCCCCATTTCTCGTTCATCATTTGGATATGGAGGTAGTCATCTCTGGAGACGTTGAGGGAGGATTCGGTGTCTCGGATGCGCTGTTCTGGTTAGTTTTTACGTAGCCTGGCTATGTTTAGGGAGGGGGAGGTACAGCGAAGGCATCAGGGTAGTAGCTGTTCCGCATGCTCCACGCCTGGTCCGAATCCTGGATCGGCTCGTTGACCAGCTCGAGCATGCCGACGTTTCGGAAGTTCTTGTTCTGGTGGATGGTGGTAGTCATCCACTCGAGGAACTCCAGGGCGCGGTCAAACTGGTAGTCCTCGTAGAACCCGAGACTCGGGGCGTACTATAGATACCTCGTCAGCTGTTCCCTTTCTTGTTCATGATGATGATAAGAGGCGTCAAGGAAACTCACCTGTCCCGTAAATGGCTGTTCGGCCTGCTGCGCCCCCGGCGCTCCATGCAGATCCATAATGATATACATGCCCTCATCACTTGCCCACCCAACCACCTTCTCCAGATACGAGAACCCTCCCCGGGGGAAATGCTCCGAGTCCGCATCCACCAGATCCTCCTTCAGCCAGTACCCCACCGGGATACGGATCGTGTTCAGCCCGTAGTCGCGCATCTGCTCGATGTCGTCCTTCGTGACCCACGACTCCCAGTGGCCCGCAAAGGCTTCATCGGCGGCCTCCTGGCCCAGGGCCATCACGCAGTCGAACTCGGATTTCTGGCCGCCGCAGCCCATGTCGTTCCAGACTGAGCTGGAGATCCAGGGCTCGAAGATGAAATGAGTGCCAAGGTTGACACCGCGGATTTTGTCGTAACCATCGAGCCAGCGCTTAGAGTGACGTTTGAAGATGTTCTTCCCGTGGATGGAGTGGATGTCTTTTTCCACGCCGGGAATCCAGGCGTGGGTGAGGGTAGAGGCGAGGAGGGGGAGTAGGTATTTCATCCTGACTGTTTGTTTGTGATGGAAGGATGGTGGAGGGATATCCAGTGGGCATTAGAGGCATATTTATACCTTTGCTGCAGCATTGTCGTGATGGAGCATGACCTTGCCCTGGAGATGGCCTTCCAGATCATAGATTGGGGTCCAAATCGAGCAGGATGATCATCCAAGCGTCATTTCGAGAAGAAGCAGGACTGGCGCCTCCCTCTGATAAGTCAGGTTCTTTCGTCAGCCCATGTGAAGCCAGTCCACGGGCAGTCGATCCCTAAATGCCCCCTACGATCGACGCTCTGGGATGCAGAATATCGGCTCGAAAAAGTGCTTTCGGCCCGGAAAGGCTGAGGAGTGGGGATCGCTCCTCCCTGTTGCCCTGAATGTAACCATGGCTTTGGGGGCGATGCGGTTTGGCCAGGGTTTGAGATCGTCGTCGGTGCAGTCCACCAGTTTCCTAATGAGGTTATTGGCCCCCAGACTAGAGAGCGATCCCGCCGACGAGATCGACAAGCCTCTGGGGATATACCAGGCCAATATCATCATCGAGCAGGCATTACAATCCCATCGCTCCAGCTGCCTCTGCATCAAAGACTATTTATAAACATCAGCCGTTCAAGACGGGGATATTCCGAGCCAGATACCCCCTCCACTCCGGTAATGATCGTCTCCATCGCGTTCTTGTCGCTCGCTGTAAGTCCTCAATCGCGCTCGCGTACTGAATCAGCGTTCCCTCCTGCCATGCCGTCTGCAGGATCGCCAGTCCATACGGCATCCCAGCCTCTGTGTTCACTCCAGCAGGGACCGTGATGGCGGGATATCCCGCCTGTGCTGCGATCTGGATACTCTGCGCGACGTCCGCAGGGACAAGCAGTCCGTCAAGAACCCGACCCTGATATCGCAGCGCAGCATCGATCCCCTCCTCGCGGCTCGTGCGGTGACAGAATGCCAGGGCCTGCCAGTATGTCTCGTCCATGATTCCGCCTGACTCCAACGCGGCATCGAACCCATCCTGCCCGGATCCAAACGCTGGATGGGTCCCAGGGAGGCCACCCTCGGACCCGGCATTGACAAGATTAAACTCGACCAGATCCTCCAGAGCGTGCATATCCGTATTCCCCAGCTCGGCCAGGTACCGGTTGATGTCGTTGTAGAAGTCCACCTTGACATAGCTATACTCCGACTCATTCGGATACCCGCGGACGGAGCCATAGTCCCAATTCCACCCTGTCGGAGAGACGATCGTGTCGCGATGAGGAAGCTCCGTCCCATTCACGATCGTCGCGCCCGCATCTGCAATCAAGCTGAGCAGCGCCTCAAGCTGCGCAATCTGCTTCGGATCTCCGAGTCGCCAGAACGAGTCCCAGGGCAGCCCAAAGACCGCGCCCTGGAGCGCCGACCGGTCACTCAGGAACGAGACGTAGCCGCCATCGTCTCGCGGTGTGTGGCCTTCCTGGGCAAACGTGTAGTTATCTCTCGGGTCCACCCCGACAATCGCATCAAGAACGTACACCGCATCGCGCACCGTCTTCCCAAACACGCCGACGGTATCCTGGTGGTGCGACTCCGGGATCGTTCCATCCCGCGACGTCAACCCAACCGTCGGTTTAATCCCAACGATCGCATTTCTCTGCGCCGGATTAATCACTTTTCTCTCAGTCAGCTCAACCTTCTCTACAACCCCTATCAAACGAAGAAGAAGCCCAATTTACTAAAGGGCAAAAAAAAAAAAAAAACTCACCACTCCCATCCGTCTCCGTCCCCACCGCCACAGGAACAACGTTCGCGCCAACCGCAACCCCACACCCAGAACTACTTCCCCCAGGGTTCACAGTGAGGTTATACGCGCTGCGACACTGGCCCCCTCGCGCCGAGTACCCCTCGGAGTAGTTATTCGAGCGCATATCGGCCCATTCGCTCATCGCCGCTTTGCCCAAGAGTAACGCGCCCGCGGCCCGCAGCCGTGTCACCACGAACGCGTCGCGCGGCACCACGGAGCCCAGCAGCGCCCAGCTGCCCGCAGTGGTCTCCATGCGGTCTTTCGTGGCGATGTTGTCTTTCGCGACGAAGGGGATGCCGTGGAGGGGGCCGCGGGTGCGTCCCTGGACGCGTTCTGCGTCGAGGAGGTGCGCGATGGTGAAGACGTCTGGGTTGAGTTCGAGGATGGATCTTGGGTGGTTGGTTAGTGGATTGTATAGCTTATATGTAAAATGTGAGACGTAAAATGAAATGGAAAGATTTTTAAGGGGGGGGGCTTACTTGAGGTAGTGGTCGACTTGGTCGATTCGACGAAGATAACACTCAAGGAGGTCGACAGTTGTAAGTGTGAAGGCAGCGAGGTGTTCCTGGATGTCGTCGATAGAGGCTTCTTCTAGCTGAATCCCGTGGCAGAGAGGCATGGGAAACCGCCCCGATCCGGTATTGCTGAGGAAAGGTATGTCGTACTGAGATGGTGGGGAGAGTTGAGCAGCAACGAGGGGGTCTGCGTGGGCGACCACGAGTCGGGAAAGGAGGATGCAGAGCACTGTTAAAGCCATTCTGCTCTTTTTGGGTTGGATGTTTCTCAGCGCGTTGCTCTAAGTAGAGAAGAGTCTCTGTGGATGTTGCGAGGACGGTGGATTAAGTCGGTGAGTGGGTGGCCCCCTGCAGGAAAACATCCTGAATAGGTCAAGATGAGGCTATACTGGTACCTAACTTCACCGATTGATGCAGCAAGGTAATAAAATGACCCATGTTACATCCATGATATAATTAAGACTAGTAGTACAATCCAAAGTTATAGAATACAATATTCCTAGGAATTAGTGCAACCTCACCAGCCCAATCCTCTCATTCTCCTCTTTACTCCTCCGACTCCACTCCGGCGCCTCATCCTCCCCAGCATCCTCCTGCGCATCTCCCTCCTCCTTGGTCTGATGCACCGTCCGCGGATCATGTTCAGCTGGCGAATAAATCGTCACAACCTCCAGTGGCACCTCGCCCACATTCAGGAACTGGTGCTGCGTGCCCGCCGGCACAATCACCACATCGCCCTGTTTCACCTCCTGCTCCTTTCCGGCTACGATGGCGCGACCGGTGCCGTGCGTGAAGAGGAGGATTTGGTCGACGGAGTGTTTCTGGTTCATCTGTGTTAAATTCTGTGGTGCTAAACTGGGTAGAAGGGGTAAGAAGAAAGCAAGGTACCTCGTCACCGATTTCACCGTTTACGGGTACTTCCATCGCGACGAGTTGCGAGTAGAGGCCTGTGTGGATTACTTTTCGGAAGACGCCGAAGGAGCGATCTGGAGAGAGCATGTTGGGGAGGTAGACCATTTCGTTTGGGGGTGGGTTGCTGGTCATTGTGGTGGTTGGTCAATCAATCAATCAATCAATCAATCAATTCGATGTATTTGGGGAAGCCGCGGTGGAATCGGTGTGCACGAGCAGAAGTAAGCACTTGATCTGCTTTACATTGATACCCAGGTAGATTTGATGTGTTTTATATGCGTACATATCGTCTCACTGATGATATCGATATGTGACGTAGGAGCTTATTGTGTCACTGGGGCCGCATTCGGAGGTGTCGCCACAGAATATCAATGCTTTCTAAGATCGTGTAATCATTTTTAAGCATATGTTTGCTGACCATACTTATTGCTCGTAATCATTCGATCTAGACTCCCAGACGAGATGGTGAGATCTGACGTCATTAGAAACAGTCCACCTCCATCACTAACATCAAAAGCAGCATAAAACAAAGACCAACTCAGCCAGCGTACCTTTACTGGGCACATCTCAAACGCTGGAAAACCGCTGGATCAAATCAATGACATCCTGTATCCTACTATCTGCCATTGAGGCCACGAAATCTCGCCCACTTTCCGTGTACTCCTCCAGATGTTGGGGCTGCTTCGCTAAGTATCGCCAGCAACATAGTCGGTTTGCCGCTACCAAGAGGACCTGATATTATTATGAGTGATCTAACGGGAACGTCAATGTCGATATTCTCCAGCACAGGGTGTGTATGGCCAATCCTTAGCTGACAGATTTGAATAGCAGGGCAAGGTTTTGGTGAGTGGTCAGATGTCCGGTCCGAGGACAGCTGGTGCGGAGTACTCTTCGCTAGTATTCCCCGGTCAGCTTGTAAAGATGTCCGAAGCAAAATGCTTAGACTCTTTCAAATCCCGTGAATGGGGCCACAGAGCGTGGTAGAATAGTCGTGGCTATGTTTGTCGGGAGGGTGACCCGTGGTAGAATAGTCGTGGCTATGTTTGTCGGGAGGGTGACCATGCTCAAGATGGCGATGCTGGTGAACGCGGGTTCTGGTTCCAGCTTGCGGTCCTTAGTTGCTGATATCAAAGCAAAGAGTATCAGCGTAATAGTTAGTGAGAATATCCCGAGCGCATTAGCCCATGCATTATAGTATAACAGGACCCAATTTGGCTTCGAGGCGGTCCGGAGCTCCAATTTTTGAAGCTGCTGAGCGTGATGGGCCAGATGGGGTTGGAATCTGAGCATTTTGACGACTTTCATGGCGCTGAGGACAGAGCTTGTAACGGCTATCCGGCCCTGTGTTGCCTCATTCCAGGCCTTCTGGCAAGACTGTAAATTCATTGCCACATATCGACTTATGTGCGAACACACTGGATATCCTGGTGAAAGGTCAATCAGTCATTGGAATTCACCTACAATGCATTAAAAACAGTGGAAGTGGCCACCTGGCCCGAGTGGCTAGAAGCCCTATACCGATCAAGGCTTCGAGGGCTTCGGCCCATGTTTCGTGGGCCCTCTTAACAAACTCATCGAGGCTATCTGCATCAGTACTCATTAGTGTAGTAGCCTCGCCATTATCATAAGCGATGCGAGGTGAGTTCATAGTCTTATCATGAATGAGCCCAACGAGGGCACTTCTAGTCACGAGCTTCAGTTTATTGATGCGGTGCTCATACACAGCTGTTGATACCTGAGGTTGCATCAGCGTTGTATGCCGCAACATACCTGATAGGCTCCTTGGTCAGGTTTGGTTGAGATTATAGCGAAAGGAAATCAAGAATAGTCGAGGTATCACGGCATCAGGGAAAGGATCATTCAGACATTTTATCAAGGATAAAGGTAGACTTATTCTCGTTTCAGGTTTGGCTAGGATAGTAAGAAGCAAGGATATAACCGTTTCGAATTCCTAGGCTGACCTCGTTGAGACCATGTTCGAGGTATTGCACCTCTTGCGAAATCTCGCTTCGTGTCTTGACCGACCGGTGGCAAGTCTGGGCTGACACGGACCTTCCTGTACCCCTACAAGAGAATAGGATTGATCCGTGTGAACAGGACCCTACCCAAGATCCTGTCGAGTTGGACTTACGACCTAGATCACTGGATGCTAGAGGTCGCTTGACGCAACTCTCAAGTACCAAAAGTGCCGAGTGCAGGGAACAATGAAGAAGCATCGGGCGTGATATATTCGCACGTGCAGAGGTCTTAGATGGCATGGTGAGGTAGACGACCTCGCACAGTATAGACTCGAAAAGATACAGCGTAGCTAGATCTAAAGGTCTATGGGATCGGAGTAAAATCAGGCCTGAGCAAGACAGCAACCCCCTAAACCCGTCGCTGGCATTAAATATCAAATCCACAGTCTAGGGTAGAAAGAATTCTGACTTCCTTGAAAGGTCCTTGCCAGCTTGGAGAGCTTTTAATGTTCAAGTTACGAAGCTTCCAAAGTCTGGCAGGGACAATCAACACGAATATTGCGGCACGGGCTGTGGAGAGAGTGTGTAAAACATGTATGAGCTGCATAGCCATGGTGGATGGCTCGGCCCCCTTTGAGAATCAGCGACGTTAAAAAAAAAATAATGTGATCATTCCCATTACTTTGTAAAGTAACTTATGCCCAGATAGAATGGCTGGTGAACAACACGTTCATTCAAAGGCTTAGAAAAAGCGGTCTAAAGAAGTTCATCTCACAAGGCCCAGGAGGAATCTAGAACGACTAATCCTCGGACCAACTAGCGCTGACATGCTTTTGGCCATAGTGAGAATATATTGCACTTTTTGCAAAACGTTCTGAAAGTCCATGATGACTATTCTAGATAACCAGTAGAAACAGACCGTCAAAAGCATAATTATCCAAAGTTTTGTATGTATGAATTAAAAATATCTAGATTCATGTTAGTCTTATTTTCCATAGAAAGACTCACCAACCCGCGGAACATCTCAGCGAGGGTTTTCCTGGGATACAGGCTTCTCCGATATCACAACAGCACAGAGGCAGCCTCGCACTCCTTACGGTTCTTCGACTCTGTCAAGACCTTAGAGCAAGGAGACCTACTGGGTTTCCCGGTAAAATATTTAAGAAAACTCATTTGAGGAACGCAGAACGGCTCCCCAAACAGAGACTCGGGTAGAATCTGCATTGGTTGTTTAAGAGGGCCCAGTGGAGAGAAATAAACAAGGTCTTTCGCATTATTATCAATTGCTTTCATTACGAGGAAGGAATTGATTATAATATTCTCGTCACTACAAAATCCTGGCCACGAATGTTATTCTTGAGTCGTGCCGCATGCTTTGAGCCGTCAACCGGTTCTTGATACCACACCAGTTACATCATCAGAAAGATGAGTCGGTCATGACCAGGAAATTATTGCTGCAAGGATTCTGTTGGCGACGACGAAAGTTAGAAAAACAGGTGAGGGCAGTGCCTGTGTCGGCATTTCCCTTCCACTCTCAGACATTTTCTGGTTCAACCCATAATGAGGCGACGACCGTGCAGGTGAGGACGTTATCTCGACAAGAGAGACACCGCTCAGGCGCGAGGGAAGGGAAAGGGGCCTGCACAATGACAGGAATGGCTGAAACTCCGGATTCTGCCTGGCTGTGCCTGCGGTTACTTGCTCCGAGTAGGTATACCTATCGACGGTTATGGAGAGGGTCAAATAATGTGGACCCGCCGCCAATCAGCCTGGAGTGTCGCATCGCATCGCAGGTTGTGTTCCTCCTCCGTCAGCGGAATGACGTACTGTCCATTCGCGAGATGCAGCTGGGGCCAATCACTGCAGCCCAAGGCCGCCCCGCTGGGTGGCTTTAATTTCCTCGGTAACCGCAATTGGAGACGGATCAGCTCCAGATTCCTAAATCTCCCTGTTCCGTCCTCTGTTTCCGAACGTCGTTCGATATAACCATGGCAGTGCGGTCAAGGGTACTCCGTGCACTCCTCTGGACACTGCAGAGTCGCACCCCTTCCCCTCCCTTGACCCGATTATTGCTAGTGGGCGCCATTTCCTTCTCGAGGCGCCTTTTGACTTTGGGTGGCTTGATGCCAATGCAGCTCAACCCAATTCAAGGAACAAGTATCCAGTAGTGGTAGTAGTCAGATAGGGAACCAACCACTGTAGGATAAACCTACCTGGCCAATCTGCCCTGGTTTGAGTTGGGATGAGTTGGGATGAGATGGTGGGAATGGAGGGGTTGAGTTGCCAAGCAGAACCGGGCTGGACGCGGATTCAGGCACCCCCCAATGGACAGCCGCAGGTTCTGCAGCCACATGCGGAAAGGGCGGCTTCGACTGATCAAAGCTTCACTCTCTGTGTCAACAACGGCCATCACCATCGAGTTCTCATCGCGTTTTCCCTCCCTTTCTTGTGCTCTCATTAAGCAGAGCTCCATCATGCATGCAAGCGTCAATCCTCCACGCATTCTCCAGATTCCAGTTTTCCCACACTCCCCGCACTGTTGTCGATCGAGTGGCCCACTGTGGGTGGGAAGGTCTGACAGGCAGCGAATTCGCTATCAGTGAAAGGTGGATTCCCCGTCATCCAACGATGTCATTCCTGATGCGGACCCAGCTCCACGCGCGTGTCGTCGCTGGTTGTCTTCCGACGCATGCTCCACTCGAGGACCCAGGGATCAAAATACCTCGCATTCACGGCCTCCAGCCTGGCGTGATTGGGCCTCCCCGATACAACTTCCCCTCGAGACTGTGAATAAGGGGTGTGAGAATAATGGCAACCTCTCGGCGGCAGGAGGAGGGCTGCTGCGCCCATATAAACCCATATCCACCACTTCGAATCCTTCGACTCTTGATCTCCCTCCCTCCCATTTCCTTCCTCTCCTCTCGCATTCATCTCAGTCCTGATCTTCCCCCCCCCCCAATCACAAACATACCCCACTAGCCACACTTCTCTCAACATGATTGCCCCTACAGAACCCGATTTCGAAACTAACGGTGCCCCCCCTGTCGCCCAGTTCCACCCTGAGATCTCCAGGGACGCTCTAAATGAGAAGGTCATTGTCGTTGTGGGTACGGGACCCGTTATGTGTTTTCGTCTTCTTTGCCACCTTCCCCATACTAACCCACAATCCAGGCGGCTCCAATGGTATCGGCGCAAGCCTTGTCGAACTCTGCTGTCAGAACGGCGCCTATGTCTCCATTGGCGATATCGACACCGGCCATGGAGAGAAGGTGAACAGAAAGTGCCTCGAGGCATGGCCTGTCTATTCTGACCCCGCTCTCCCACCCAAACCTCCCAGGTCGACCTTCCAGCACACCGACGTGACTGACTACCAGTCCGTCCTGGATCTCTTCGACCGCACCTTCAAAAGATACAACCGTATCGACCATGTCGTTGTCACCGCTGGCAGCATGGAGACTGGCGAGAACTGGTTCGATCATGCCCTGAGCCTTCAGGATGTGCGCAAGGTGAGATATCCAACCATCTCTTTTCTACGAGCGGCTTCTAATGATTCTACCCCTAGGTCCCCTCGCGTAAGGATCTCGACGTCAACCTCATCGGATCCCTCTACGTTACGCGCGTGGCCAGCGTCTACCTCCGCCACAACCGTGGCCCCGGAGTTGACCGCTCCATCCTGCTCTTCTCTTGCGCAGCAGGCTTCAAGGAGACACCCGGAGTGTCAATTTACCAGGCCGCCAAGCATGGTGTCCAGGGTCTCATGCGCTCTCTGCGCCCCTACTTCTCCTCGCCATACAAGCACAGCATCCGCATCAACACCATCTGCCCCTGGATGACCCAGGCTCGCACCTCCATCACCAAGAACGTCGAGGACCGCTGGAACAAGGAAGGCCTCCCCGTCAGTACCTACGAAGAAGTCGCCCGAGTGTCCGCCGGCGTGATCACCGACGACTCTCTCAACGGGACCTCCATGTACGTTGAGGGCGGACGCGCCTGGGAAATCGAAAACAACATCGACCGCCTAGAGCCCCAGTGGCTGGGTGAAGAGCCTTCCAAGACGCTGGCGTTGGGACAAAAGGTCTTGCACGAGGCTTGGGCTGCATGAGCGGTGTCGAGGCTGGACCGACCCTCTTTTTTTGTTTATTTCAATTCTTGCAGGTTGCCTTCCTGCCTTTTTTAATCTAGAAAACAAAATTCAATCTGATACCCCACTATCGCCCACGAGGAAGAAAAGTTCGAGAGCTTTGAGAGCTCCTTGAATATTTGAAAGGAATGAACGTCGAGAATGAAATTGACTCTGCTATGTGAAACGACTGTTCGGGATAGAGGGAACTTTACTTAGCTATCTTAGTACCTGGTGTCGGCGTTTATTGTTTCAAGATTTCATCCTTGTTGTTAAATCTAGGAATACATTTTTTTTTCTTTAGTTCGACGCATATTTCCAACTAGCCCCCCTTCTCGCACCATACGATGCACCATCTATCATCCGTAGAAGAAACGCAAAACCATAATTCACCTCTAGATTGACCTATTCGAGGCCAAATACCGTCATCATACAGGAGGAAAAACTAAAACGCCCTGACTACAAAATAAATACTAATAATAAGCACCACATCACCACGCATACTGACTCGAGTCCAGACCTCACGCCTCAGTGGAACGGGCCGCATAAAAAACAGCGCAGGGCGGTCGATCACTACCTCCTCAGCCTGAGTCGAGGAACCTGTTGCTCTGCATGAAGGAGGCCCGAGCTGCAGCTTTTCAGGGTGTGTGCGTTTTGGCGTAGCGGTCAGTGACCTTACCTGCCTATGGGAGTGTGGAAATTGCTGCGCGAGAGAGGATGCTTACCTATCTCACTACCTAGGAATTAATATTAACATAGGGTAAATGTGAAGGAGAAGGGGGTTAGGATGAAGACTGGGTTTATAGGGTAATGAGAACTAAGACCAAAATAGAGGGGTATGTATGGGGTATCTCCACGAAATCTAAACCAAAAAAAAAAAACTAGAATGCAATACATCAGTTGACCGACTCCGGCCCCTAAAGGGGGATCCTGGATGAAAATTTCACCAGCATAGACGGCGGTGGGTATCTGGAAAGATTGGCGCCTATTTCCTCCGTCTCGAGAAGTTGGATCTACGTCACAGCAGCTGGTTAGTGGACTGGTCAAATATGTATTTCAAGGTTGATTTAAAAAAAAAAAAAAAAAAAGGAAAGAAAGAAACGACGCACCTCAAACTCCCGTACAATTATCACGACAGTCTTCTTAAGCTCCATCCATGCCGCGTACAACTTCGGGTGGTTTTCCGTACAGACACGAAGTGGCAGCAAGCTCTGCTCCATGGCTTCTCGCCGGCGCATATCCGCCACGAGCCATCGCTCCGGCCGGAAATAATTGCTGTCGCCGCCGTACACCGCGGTGTTGAAATGCAAGGCATCCAGATGCCATCCAACCGTCGTCCCATCCGGGAGATGCAGTTTTGAGAGTGTCAAAGGGTCCGTAGTCACTTGCATCTCTGTGTGATGATCTTGGAGTCTCAGCGCTTCTTTCATCACGGCGTCGAGGTACGGCAGGCGTCGTATTTCGCCCCAGGGGGCAATCCGAGCGATACCCCTTGTGCGGTACGCCGCGTCGATCTCGTTGCGGAGTCTCGACATGGCACTGGGGTGGTTGAGGAGGAAGTAGAATACCCCTGTAAATGCGCTATTCATGCTCTCGGTCCCGGCGGCGACGGTAGAGGGTTTCTGGGTCGGATAATATTGGCTCGACGGTCCGATCCAACTCGGCAGTTCTTTCTCGGGGGTGGTGAGATTGGGAGAACCGCGCATGTGGATCGTTGAGCAAAAGAGACGCTCCCTTTTCAATAGTGACATTGGACCTCGTAGGAGGATGTCTTCGACTGTAGGTAGTGATCGGTGACTCCCCGGTCGGCTGGAAGGGTGGTGCGAGGTGGACTGGGGGAGCTCTGTGTTCCTTGTTTGGTCGACATTGTTGTCATTGAGCATCAGCTGGTCGATGAACTCCTGGGCAAAAAAGCGCAGTGAGGCAGTCACATCTAGAGTCCTGTGCCGTCGGATGGTTCTCATGATGTTCCTAACCAGAGTATCGATAAATCCTTCATACTGACGGGCTTCCTGGAGATGTCTATGTCTTTGCACGGCATGTCCTCCTCCAGGGCCCAACCGTCCCTCAGCGAGATCCCGATCGTCTTGACAGAGCTGCACCCAGTCAGTGATGTGATTCTTCCACTCTACACCAATAGCAAGAGTCTACTCACCTCCTTCTGAAGCTGCTCAAGGTAAATCCCAGCGATCACCGCTCGATCGCACACAGAAACAAAATCCGGTCCTAAACGCACAATCTCCCCATACTCCTGGTGTATCTCTGCCAAGTGACGTCCATAGCCAGGGGAGCGCCGAGCAAGGAGTCGTCGCCAAGTGCCCGAAAACGCGGCCAGGAATGGTCCCGGGATAGTCTTCAAGCGGGCGTAGTTGTGGAGACACCGGAGGACAAGCACCACCGCCAGAGCCAGCACAGCGAGGGCAATTGTCCACGCGACCATCTCCTCCAAAAGTTGTTAACTATCTATCGCATGTCATTATCCTCCTTTGTTCGTGGGTTGGATGGAATCCACGTCCGACTAATATCGTATGACCAGGTCGTTGTTTTGTTTTAAGGTGATTTCCCCTATTTTAATTACTACTCCAACCGTGAGATCCCGAGTCGGCAGAAAAGAACCGGAGGGACCCGGGGAGCAAAGTCCAGTCGAAACCGGTTTCCTATCTCTGAGATCGCAAGGGTTGTTTGGACGGGTTTATGTTGATATGCCGTTCAAATCGAAATTCGCTGCCCGAGACGAGACGAAGTGATTGATTCGGCAACGATGCCCTCAAGGCAAATGGCCGTCTTCTTGCCTTCAACAGGTGGCATTCGTGCAGTGAGGATTAGATGCAGAGCGAACTTTATATCTATTACGTTTGCTCATAGAAATCTGTTTAAATCCCTCATGGTCAGGCATCTGTGCATCTGCATCCGCGCCTCTCCTATGTGCAATGTATTGGTCAACATTCGACGGCCAAGAAGATAGAACATAAGTGTAAATTTGAGCTCAAGTTTTATTCCACAACGCATGATCTAAAGAAATTGTTCTCGGTGTTTATAACCAGAGTCAAAGGCAGGCAGCAAGGCTCCCACCACAGATTCATGGCATCATAAACATACAGGAGTCTACCCTTATGCAGGCCGGGAGAAAAATAGCAATGAAAACCAAATAAAGCCCCACGAATCAGATACAGCAGCGAGGTATTAAGGTGTCCATAGTCAGCAGGATATCGTAAAGCGGATATTGCGGACGACAAAAGAAAGGGGAAATATTTCGACCCAAATGGAAAAGCTCGTTGAGCTCGCATCGACGTCGGCACTCATAGTTCACAGTCAAGTCCAGTCCCATCAAAAGTTTGTTTTCTGGTCAATGTGTTTGTTGTCGCCGGTGACAGCTGCGCAGCACGAAACATGATTTTATGCAACTGGGAGATTATCTCTGTTGAGTATCCCTCGTGCCACTTAAGGGTGTGAGTGGAAACCTGCTCAGGTTAGTCCAGGGTCATAGTGTACGAGAGCCAGAGAGTTGACCGTTCCGTTCGGGTCGAGCCTGATGAAATCGAAGGCAAAACTGTCTGTCGCAAGCCCATAGATTGGGGTATCATTTCTGTTGCCCTTTTTGCGTGCATCGGATATCATGCCTGGATAACAAGTGAGTGGGTTAGCCGGAAGGGGAGCCTTGGCCTCTTCATGAACTTACCCATGTAGGCTAAGGCCTGATGTTCCCCCATTTCAGCCTGATGACGTCTTTTCGCTTCCACAATTACCATGTTGGTTTCGAGACCGTCGGTGGTATCATACCACAGTGCGTAGTCAGGCTTGCCACTGATATTGTGTGGCTTCCCTTTATAGCGCATGGGGTATTTCATGGTCTTTTCAAACTGCCAGTGAAGAGATTTGGCGGAAACAACTGACTGGGTTGAGGTGCGCTTGCCCTTTCCTTTTGCTTCACCATACTGGCCAAATTCCTCCCGTTTCTTAGCTGCGAGGGTGGTGAGGAGGATGGCATCCAGGCGAGCCCTCATGCTCTGTTCGTTGCAGTCAGCGTCCCCGAGCGCCAGCGCGTAATCCGCCAAGATAGCCCCTAATGACATTTGTCAGATCTGGTGAAATTTAGCAGCCATGTTGTGCATATCACTCACTAAGATAATCAGGAACCGGGTGCCGTTCTTGGGGAAGAAGCGTCCAACTCGGATCACCATTCTGCTTGAACTTCAGGTTGAAGGTTTCCTTGATCTCCGAATCAGTCATGTCAGTTGCCGCGACAGTAGGAAGAGGAGGGATTTTTTTCTTTTGGCTCTCAGATCGTGCGAGATTAAAGGCCTCTTGGATCTCCTTCACAAGCTTTTGGTCATGAATTTTCTTCGTGAGCAGCTCCATCTTATTCTCCAGCTTATTAAACCATTCCATCTTCACGAGCCTATAATCTGAATTTGGTGAGAATTATGCTCCTATCCAGATGAGATAAAGAGGAGAACTTTGGAACAGAAAACTTGAAGAAGAGCCTCAAACTAGAGAGTTAGGAAGCAAAGTGCTTACCAAAGGCCACCAGTCGATGGTTACCATCAGTGAGAGTGTTACTCTCTTCTGATTCAACCCACTCCGATTCGGTGCTTTCCGATTGAGAATCTTCTGCCTGTCCCAGTGTTGCTGTACTCCACCTCGATCCAAACTCCAGTGATTGATACCATTCAAACTCACTGCACAATAGCTTAAAGTAAGCTGCCTTCCTGAGTATTTTGGAAATCTGGCTAACAATATCTTCTTGCTGTCTTTGTATCCACTCCAATTTCATCCAACAATACTTTTCAAATAATCATTTAGCTCTATATTCATGTAATCGAATCGGTGGTAGAGACATACCTCATTTTCGCTATTCAGATGCAATAAGATCCACTTGAAGCCGTCCGTAAATATTCCATATGTTTCTTGAACCCCGATAGTCTGACATCTATTTTGTTGAATCATCGCTATTTCGATACAAGGTTATTGGATGTCTCGAAGAAGCCCGAAGGGGTCCAAGGACTTACACATAGCGGCAAGGACCGTCCAGTACTGGTCATTCTCGTCCTCAATCGGCTTCTCCGCTCGAACCACAATCAAGTTCGTTTCCAACCGACGTGGGTCACCACACCATAAGATGTAGTCAGCCATGCATTCCGAAACGTTGCCTTCAGGGTACAGTAAGCGGACAATCTGCTCATGGCCCCAGAATAGCGTGTCTAATCCGTGTTTGATGCATGAATCGAGCCGATGATCTATGTTCTCATCATGCTGCATCTTTCTCTTGGCCATAGCTAGCGTGTAATCCAGAATGGTGTGGACCCGAGGCCGGGCAGAGGTCAGGAATGGAGATCCAGCCCCAGATGCAAGACTGTAGTCTTCTAACTGGGCTTGCAAGTAACCAGGTAGTTCAGATACCGCATCTGCAGAGTCTATATGCCATGTCTCAATAGCGTCACAGGGCCAACAGGGTCTGATTCCACAGAAATCCCAAATGTCTTCCCTGTATTCTAAATTCTGAAACTGCATAGTTGCAGCTCTTTTTTCCTCTTCCTTCATCACCAGCGCTCCAGCCTGTTCAAAGGTGTTGATTAGCCTGAGACTAAACTGAGGTTAAAAACAGTTCAAGCTGAGGCCAAGGTGAGGTGCAATAGATGTAGAGGTGAACTTGAAATCGATGACTCCGTGGGTTTTATAACAGAGTTTTAAACTTTACCACGTAATAGTCATACTAGTAGTTTCAGATGACCCTGACCGCAATGTCATATTGGCGTGTGTTTTACGTGATGAACAGCAGTCGGTTGTCGAACCTTGGTCCTATGTTGACTCAAGTAAGCTTTCTGAAGAAAATCAGAATATAAGGTCCGACATATGTTATACCCAGTCATTATGCTGGACATAAAAGTACTTGGAATATCAAATACCACAGTAAGAAGGAGAGATTATGATTGATTGGGGAGTCGTGAAGCAGTCAAAACGTGTTTAGGATGACGCTCGGTAAGGTATACTTACTGATGCCTCAGGCAGACATATACCTGTTCGAATGAAACTGTGTTGGCAAGATAGGAGTCTCTGATTGGTACGAACAGCGAGGTAACCAGTGGGACAACCTCAGGTAGGCGGGAGGTAATGAACGGCCATCTAATTCAGCGGCCACTCCTAGACTTTCCCAGTGATGATTATTCTACTGTATAGAATCGGTCTAAGACATCCAGACAATATCATCTCAGATGTGCATATCAAATAGTAATACCAAGTTAGCACCTACAGGTAATAGGCGATGCCCTTAAAAGTCGTCAGCTAAGAAGTGACCTCATTGGCTGCTGACATAAGCCCAATCACATGCTTCCACTATAGAAACATTTTATTAGGAAGGAAAAAAAAAAGCAAGAAGAGAGGCATTTGGCAGCGATTGCTTGACTCGCTGATGGACCCATCCCATCGATCCTGACTCTGCAGAGGCGACTCTGAAAAACTTTTCCCTCCCTTAAATCATCCAGACAGAGTCGACACCTGTCACAATGTTATTTTTATCCCCTTCGTGCTGGTGACTCCCGTCGGGTAATGTGCTGTCTAGGAGACTTCGTACCCCCTCCAACCACCTCCTTCAATGAATGATGCTTTGACAATTTCCGACCCCGCCTACACGTTCTCCTGTCGCCAGTCAGGCTGTCAAACCTGTCAAATCCCCACGGCCCAGGCTTCTTCCCTTCTTCACATTTCTCTTTCTCCTCGTGCTCCACCCATCCCTTTGACCCCCTCCGTTTGTTGTTGTTGCCGTTGTTCTGGTTCCCCGCATTTAGATCATGGGGAAGGCCCCCGTCGCGATCGTCATCGCTAGGTACATCCTCACAACCCGACATCCCTTTTCATTCATATCTGTTGCAATATACTTACCGTATGACCCGGTAGACATGGCGCCCGTCTCGACGCCGCCAATAAAGACTGGCACCTAACCTCCGCGACCCCCTATGACCCTCCTCTCTCGTACGGTGGATGGCTCCAGTCCCGAGCGCTAGGAGCTCGAATCATCAATCAGGTTCGATCTCTAGAGGAACAGCTGGACCGTCCGAATCAAGGGGTGCACGATCCGAAGCTACCTTCGCATTCCTTCCAGGCCCGCAAACCGAAACGCAGAATTATCATCCATTCCTCTCCCTTCCTTCGTTGTGTCCAAACCGCGATCGCTGTCAGCTCGGGAATCAGTCAGAATTATAATGATGCGGAATCGACCCAGCCAACATACGCCTTGGGGTCGAACCAGCGGCACGGTGGTGTTCCGAGGTCGGCGATCTCCTCTACCCAGGGCTCCGTCTTTAGTCCCGGGTCGATAGCTTTCCGGGATGACCACCATCGATGTCTCCTGCGTGTTGATGCATTTCTTGGAGAATGGCTCTCCCCTGAATACTTCGAGCATATCACACCTCCCCCAAGGTCTGAAAGGATGGTTGCGACCGCGAAGACAGAGCTGCTCCGCCGTGAGCAAAGTGTGATTCCGGTAGCGGACTTGAAACATTCTCCTTCCATCGGCCGCTTTCCTGGCGGATGGGATGGTAGTCCTCATGTCTCAGGACATGACGGGGATGATGAACAAAGTGAGAAAAGCGAAGTGGAGCCGACTGCGTCACCCGCGAACGCGAACACCCAAGCACAAAGAAATCGAGCGGGCAGTTATGATTCTCTGAGCACCTCAAATACTGGTCGGGGACGGCGCGTTCTAGGCAAAATCAACACCAACCTCCCAGCGATTCCTGATGTCGGGTATCTACCTCCGGTCCCGAATTATGCTATATCTCCATCAAACCCCATTCCAGAAGGATATGTTACACATGCCCGCGATGCCTGTGTGCAAGTCGATTATCAGTGGGACAGCATGCGAGAGGCTCAGAACTGGGGTAATGGAGGCGAGTACGGTGAGGAATGGGGAACCATGCACACGCGCTTTTCTACCGGCCTCAAGCACATGATCTCTTGGTACGAGAACCGTAAAGCTCCGTCCCCTGACTTCCGACCACGACGCCATTCTCAGTTGCAGTTTTTGGATCCCGACAACGATGATGATATGACGGACACTATCTTAGTTATCGTGACGCATGGGGCCGGGTGTAATGCCTTGATCGGCGCGCTTTCCGGGGAACCTACCCTTGTAAACTTTGGCACCGCATCGTTCACCCTCGCTGTTCGCAAGGGTTTTTTGAAAGAGACCAATTCCTCTGTTGAATCATCGGAGCAGCGCCACCCAGCTCATCAACGGGATGACCTTGAGAACTACCGCCTGATGGAGGTTGCCTCAACCGACCACTTACGACCAGTGACAAGTCCGGCGACATCTGTGCGATCGCCCACTAGCAGCCTGACATCTCCAACCTTGACTTCGCATCGCCATCGCTACCCAGCTCGCGCATCATTCTCGACCAGCCCCTTCCGAATCTCTTCCCTTAGATCAGAAATAGGGTTGCAGCAGCCATGGTCCATCGAGCGACCGTCAACTGTACCCCGCTTATCGACCGGGCTCTGGAATTCCATTTCCGCTGCAGATCCCTCCGAAGACGATCTTGTTCCTAACTTCGGGGCTCCATTGTCTGCAACAGCATCTCTCCCGCCGTCGGACGGGGACAGCGCCGGTTACGCATCGAAAGCCGGTGACGCAACATGGCCGCGACAGTTCCCCCATCGGACACTATCCCAGCGGGGGCTTTGGGGAAGCACACCGCTCAATAATGAACATACGGGGAATGTGAGTCGACGCTGGACGGTGACGGAAAGACCGTAACGATATTCTCCTCTTTGCGTCTCATGTTGATTGTATTTATTATGACTCTTCTCATATCAATTTTTCGCGCATGTTTCACCCCACTTGGCCAGGCGTTTTTCGGGGTTTCAGGGTTATTTAATGTTATCATGGCATTCCGGGTTTTTTTCTTCAAGACAGCTTGATCAACATGTGAGTGAGCAGGGGCACCTGTGTGATTCCGAGGCATAGACGATTTCTGCTGTACGACAGTTGGCACCGGTCGGCTTAAATAGGATTCTTATCAAGCTCGCTCACCGCTACACAGATAAGCATGATGCAATCTTAGTGAAAGTATATCCTGTGGTCCCGTGGCCCCTCAACACGTCGCTCAAAATTAGGCTATCATTATTTAATATTCTTTAAGGCATTATTCTGAGGGCGGCCTTACAAGCTAAATGGTTCTCCCGATGATCCCCCCCTAAAATCCCGCCCTCATGATTGGCGGTGGCGAATCCTAGTGCCGGGGTGCCTGGCTGTCTGTGATCCCTCAACAGCTCTCGCGTCTCCCCTCCTTCGTCCACCTCACACCTTCTCCCCTTCCTCTGGTTTGGTTGCATTTATCCTCCATCACACCAGCATGGCCTCCGTTGAAAAAGACGGCTTGTCCATAACGTATGCGTCCGAAAGGACCGGGTCCCCGGACCTGCGCCTCATCCACTACAATGACGTCTACCATGTTGAGTATGTCCGTTCTTTTCTCTTTGTCTCTCATCGCCGCATTCACATACCATAAGAGATCCTCGCCGTTTATTTCATCATACAGCTAACCATTGCATCAAGATCGGGATCTGCCGAGCCAGTGGGTGGCGCCCCCCGATTTCAATCCGTGGTGAATTACTACCGGTCTGATCCCCGCTTCGCCGACCAACCCGCCCCCCTTACCTTCTTCTCCGGCGATGTGTTCAACCCCAGTCTTGAGAGCACCGTAACGAAAGGGAGGCATATGGTGCCGTTCTTAAATAAGGCGAGGACAGATGTTGCCTGTGTTGGGGTACGTTTTGCACATTCCCGGCCCTTCCCTGGAGCTCACTGCTGCGGGGTAGCTAGCGGATGTCTAACTCTCGAGCAGAACCACGATCTCGACTTCGGAGTGGCACAATTCCGTCACTTACGAAGTCAGTGCAAGTTTCCGTGGCTCCTTGCCAATGTCCTAGACCCTGCACTGGGCGAGGGCGTGCCAATCGCCAATTGCGAGAAGACTCATATGCTGACTACATCAAATGGAATCAAGGTTGGAGTCATTGGTCTCGGAGAGAGAGAATGGTAGGTTCGCGCAGGTTACCAGTATATGATTAGGCGTTCTCTAACCTATATGAGGATCCAGGCTCGGAACGATCAATTCCCTTCCTCCTGATCTTATATACACATCCGCGTCGAAGACCGCTATCGAGCTAGTACCGCAGTTACGCGAACAGGGTGCAGATATAATCGTCGCCGTCACCCATCAGCGTGAGCCCAACGACTATAAACTAGCACGGAATATACCATACGGAATGATCGATATTATCTTAGGAGGACATGATCATTTCTATGGCCACGCGTTCATCAACGGAGTCCATGTCCTCCGGTCCGGAACCGATTTCAAGCAGCTCAGCTACATCGAGGCATTCCGGAAGACAGAAGGCCCCGGGTGGGACCTCAATATCGTCCGCCGAGATATGGTCCGCTCGGTCCCCGAGGACCCAGCAACAGTTGCCCTTGTAACCAAACTAACTGCCAGCCTGGCAGCCAAGCTCGACAAACCAATCGGCTACACGGTTCGTCCATTGGACGGACGGTTCTCCACTGTACGCGCAAGGGAATCAAACCTAGGCAACTTCGCCTGCGACCTCATGCGCTACTACTACCGGGCGGACTGTGCCATGATGGCCGGTGGCACCATCCGCGGCGATCAGATTTACCCCCCAGGCATACTCCGACTCCGGGACATCCTCGACTGCTTCCCCTTCGAGGACCCCGTCGTCCTCATCCGGGTCAATGGCAAGGCACTCATGGGCGCGCTCGAAAACGGCGTCAGCCAACTTCCCGCCCTTGAGGGCCGGTTCACCCAAGTCTCCAACATCTCCTTCAGCTTTAACCCTTCCGCACCATCAGGTTCCCGCATCAACTGGGCCAAAGTCGGCGGATCCCCCATCGACTACGACCGGAGCTACCTCCTGGCGACCCGCGGCTACATGGCCCGCGGCAAGGACGGCTTCGAGTCCCTCCTTGTCCAATCTGCCGGCGGAGAGGTCGAAGAGGTCGTCGACGAGGAGAGTGGCATCCTCATCAGCACACTAATGCGCCAGTACTTCCTCAGCCTGAAGGTACTCGGCAAATGGCAAAACTGGAGCAAGAGCCTGGACCGCCATTGGTCCGACGTGCACAAAAATCTACACAATAGTGGTTGGCTCAAAGCCCCCTCCGCCAAACCCTCACCTGTTTCGGAAAAAGCACCCCCGAAGCGACCAGCCCTCCAGCGGAAACTGCATTACTACTATGGTCGTTATGCGGATGAGTCCCAGAACGAACAAGTCAAGGCAAACGCGAATGCGAGCGGGGATGTAAATACGCCCAACAGCCACGACGATTCAATGGACTCAGATTCCGACTCCGATCCCGAGATCCTAACCTCCCCGCAACCAACGACAAATTATGTTACTCTCCCGGCCCGGTCGTCCGTGGAGGAAGATCGCCGTCTCCATCTCGCGCGGTGGGCGACCCGTAGGTGGATTCGCAAGGCCGGGTTGCACTTTACACTCGCTGGGAACGAGGAGGGAATGGGGGATTTCACACCGGCCTGGACGCCGGGCATCTCACCCCGTCTTGAAGGGAGGATTGTGATCGAGACAGAGTCGTAGGATCACAAGATATTTTTTCTTTTTTTTTTTTTCATCTCCTCTTTACGGCATTTTGGACACGAGTTATGACGGTATGAGAGGTTGTCTTCATTTTCGGGAAATTTTCTTTTCTTATGCATCAGCTGGCCAGTCCGAGAGTGGATTTTTTTAACTTTCGGATATTTATCGGTATTCTAAAGGCTTTGGGTTTCTACAGGAGACAATCCAATAACAGTACAGTAGCAATACCTATGATCATAAGGTGTTATGTATTTCTGGTAGTAAATTTTAGACTAAATGTCGAGTGTCATTATTGCACGCCAACCGGCCGCGCCCCCGACAGGTTCACCACGCGTCCTCCCGCCGCCGCTGCCAGACCAGGCGCAGCAGCAATCGTGGACGGCGGCTGCACCCATCCCGGAACGCTCGTATCCTCCGCTTCTCGCGTGGAGATAGTTTGCCAAACATTGGGAAACCCGGTGGGGAGGGCACCCCGAAGCCTAGCACCCGGGATGGCAAGGCGTGGATTCCTATGTGTCAGATATCCGCGCATGAGACCTTGCGTCAGCAAAGACGAGAGGATAGATTCAATCTCTCGCAAAAGAGCCGTCGGTTTGCCATCTTCGCTGGCGGTTCCATCCAGTCCCGTCTGGTCTGCATACGGATCTAGCTCGTATTCACTGTAATCTGTATCGGGGTGTCCGTCAATCAGGTTTTTGGTCGAATTCAGTTGCAGCTGTCCTGTGGCGTCAAAGTAGCTATCAGGACAGAGGAAGTCTTCGTATTTTGATATTAATTCAGGGTCTGGTCCAGTGTTGTTCGGACCTTCGTTATCGTCCAGGGTGAAATCGGGATCTATTGCGGTGGATACAATCTGGGATCCAATTTGATTGTTTCCAGCCTGGATTTTCAGTCCCGACGCCGAAGGTTGTCCAAGAGATATGCTGGAGGGTTGTGTATGTTGTGATTGGAGCCATCGCACAGCTGCTTCAAGCTTGGTCAAGTAAAGGAAAGGGGGCGGGCCTCGCTGAGCTTGAGGATCACCATGAAAGCCACCATGGACGAAAACCTTTCTTGCTAGTGACCGCCACACCAGAATCTCACACCGGTTCCGTAAAGCAAGAAGAACTCCCTTGCGTGCGAACCATTCGGTAGCCGGTGAATTTATTGCCAGATGCTCTCGAAAAGCTATGTAGTCACCACGAGCAATGAGTCGACAAATGGGAATGAATTTATCAGCTAGCCCTTGAGCTTCCAGACGTTGGAAAAGTTGGCCCGAGGGAAAGCGCCCCAGGATAATGTTGCATGAAATGAGATAAGTAAGAATAAGCCGTTTCTGGCCGATCGCTTGGTGATGGCACTGGTCGTATGCAGATTGCAAGGCGATCTGCGCAGGGAAGAATAGGTTATTGGAGAAGAGATAGCGTCCCAGGTAGTATAGATATGTAACCCTCTGGGAAGCTGGGAAGTATTTAAGAGGGGGAGACTGAGCACTAATGCTTGCAAACATCTGTTCAGCATTTCGCAGCTTTCCACACTAGACAAGAATGGTTAATCAGAGGCTTAAGCAGTCTTCCAGGACAGCCCTCGAAGGATCTCCGTACCTGGAACAGCAATTTCAAACACAAGTTGGCCATGAGGTAGATTCCAACCCTTTTCCCCTCCGGCTTTCCATGAACCCCCGGTGTACCGCTTCGATCCGTGAGACATTTAATGAACGCCTCACGAACAACGTTCGCCGATTTTTCTACCAATGTGACCTTCTCTGTGCTTTCGTCCTGGTCAGATCCCCCCTCGAGCCTCAACAAGTGTGCGACCAATTCGGGCCGACGGTCTAACCCCATTGCCAACTTCGCAAGGACCTTGGATAGATACAAGGCTGTAGGTAAAACTACGATACCGAATTGGCTATCGCCAAGTGCTAAAACGCACTGACTAGATTTGACAGACAAATATCAGCTTTTGTTCACCAGGTCGGGGGAAAAGCGGGGGAAAAATTGTTGTTCAAGAAATAGCGGAGTAATCACTCAGATAACGGATACCCATATTGGAACTCACTTTAGCAGCTCTTTGAGCAGATTGTATGTCTCCAGAAGGTTCTCAACATTCACGTCTCGAAGGAAAGTAAAGTATAGCTTCATAAAGGCCGGAAACGCCGCCCATGAACTGCTACTTTTAGATCGAGGGACCAGCCCTTCGCACCGCCGCAGCAGCTCCGCCTCTTTCGGTGAACCATTCGGATAGTGTTGTTGCAACTCCTGCACCATCTGGTGGTAGATATCGGGTAGCGGGGGTTCGATCTGTAAGAAGTCCTGTAGCTTTGTACCATCGCGGCTTTTGACTAGGTCTCCAAGTCCACCCAGGAACCTGTCTATGGTCGGAGTATTTTGGAACGTCATTGTCTCATCCGTAAGAGGTCGAGGAAAGGGCGGGGGAGAAAGGCGACGCTCGGGGTGTCATCCGATGTCAAGTGCAGGGGATTGCGGTCGCAAATATGATCATCAAAGGTCGCTCATATTGGTGGAGTGACTCTGATTGGAGGTTGTTAAATCCGCGTACACAGTTCCCGGGAGCTAGAGGGCCAGGTGATTGAGGCGCTGGTTGTTGATGCGTGAGGGGAGGATTATTTGGAGATGGAGACGAGGATGAAGCTTCCATCTCAAAACGAATGTCATACACTAGTCTATATCGGGAATGGACCCAACAGCCTATCGTGAAAATCACATGAAAAACGGACCGTCGACACAACATACAGAGCATCTCAAGCATTACTACTCCAATTGAGGCTTGCAATTGCAAGATTCAGCTTGTGAATTATCAAAATACTATTAGAAAAGGAGCCGCTACTACCTTGTTTTCCAATTGGTGCATCCAGTGTCTAGAGCCCATGCAGACACAAGTATATATTTTGCGCCGAGTGTAGATCCCCTCACCTAAGGAAATATCCCAACGAGCGAGGCAAGAACTGCGTACAAGAAGCCGAGTGAATTAGAAGGAAGCTAGTCAGAATTGAAACCAGAATGGCATGACACCATATCGTCTAGCTGTTATGTACAAGTAAAAATCGTAATGAGCTTCAAGTTTGGTCCAAGTTGAATGTGATGATCCACACATACGTCATACTTGGATAACGACATAGATGGGGTTTTGTACCTTGATTTCATCAGGTCCTATTACAAAAGGTTCGGGTGAGTCCGTGGTAATCCGATCTTCTGTAAATATCTGGCTAAGCTTTTTTAACTGGTTGCCTTTGCCTTTGCCTTCTAGCGATCTACCTGCAGGTCACTAGCCACTACTCCGTAGATCCTGTCACATGGAAAGATATCATGCCGTCCCCAGACCGCAAAAACTCCTTGCGTGCCTTTATCAGGCATCCTTTCGTTGAGACATACCGATTCTTCTATTTTCTCTTTCAGTCTATCATCAATTGGATCTTTGCTCCCGGGTCTCCGCCCTCATCCGCTGTCGCCAATGGCCTTCCTCGACGAAGGGTAGCGGTCATCGGCACAGGGCTGACTGGAGTGTCTTCGGCAGCTCACTGTATATCTCATGGCTTTGATGTACAAGTTTTCGAAGCGAGACCGAAGGATAATGGCTTAGGGGGGATTTGGAGTGTACGTTTTTTCAATGCTCATTTCTTCCTGGCGAAATACTAAACGATCCAACACAGAGAGTCAACTCGACTTCCTCACTGCAAATCCACAGCATCATGTACCGGTTTCACCCTTCCGTGCGGTACTCGACGGCGTACCCTGCCCAAGAAGAGATCCGGAACCAGATTATTGATGTGTGGCGCCGATATAACCTTAAAAACCACACCGTATTCGAAACCCCTGTCAAGTCGGTCAAAGAGACCAAAAACGGGAAATGGATCATCAACGATGACGAGGAGAAATACGGCCACTTTGATGGTGTAGTCGCCGCGGTTGGTGTCTGCGGAGACCCAAAAATGCCGTCTTTGCCAAACCAAGGCAGATTCGGGGGCAGTATCTATCACTCATCGAACCTTGACGGAAAAGACGTGGAAGGCAAGAAGGTTCTTATTATTGGTGGAGGCGCAAGTGCCATCGAAGCTTTGGAATTTGCTGTCAAGTCGAAAGCCGCTGAAATTGACGTGCTGTCTCGGTCAGACAAATGGATCATCCCGAGAAACGTTTTCGTACAGTCCCTTCTCGCGATGAATATCTTCGGACAAGAAACAGCTCTCTCATGGATTCCTGAAGGACTTCTTCGCAAATTCTTCTACAGAGATCTTCAAGACATTGCCCCCTCTGATGGCCTCTTCACCCAGACTCCGATGGCAAACAGCGAGCTCTTCGACCAGATCCGTGAAGGGAAGGCTCGGTGGCTGCGTGGTGATATCGTTTCTGTCGAAGAGAACGGGATCCTCTTCAATTCCCGCTCCAAGGGAGTCCCGAAAGATGGACCTGGACGTGAATCGGTTGTTCCGGGCGATGTGATTATCATGGCCACTGGATTCAAACGTCCGTCATTATCATTTCTGCCAAGCGAAACCTTTGATGATCCATATGGCCCACCAAACTGGTACCTCCAGGTCTTCCCTCCGAAATACCCGAGCCTGTGCGCCATTAACAGCACGTATGTGAATGCTATTGGAACTGTGGGAAATATGCATATTGGTATTTACACACGGTTCCTCCTCATGTTCCTCGTCGACCCCCTGACACGCCCAACCGAGGGACGAATGAAGACCTGGGTTGATTTCACACGGTTCATGAAACGACTATCCCCAACTGGTGCATTTGACTTCTTTACTTACGCTGAGCTGATTTACTGGTTCATCTTTTGCATTCTTGTCAATCCTTTTAGATGGAAGTGGGCTCCGTTCGTGTTGTTCGGTATTGGACGAGATATGCCGCTTGGGGTAGTTAAGCAGGAGGAGTCATTTCGCAGAGCCTTGGGCCGGCAAAACTAGATGATCAATGTGTGATCTGCCTATGCCGTCTCACCCCGTCTTTTCTCCCAGCAGAAAAGCTACCATCGAGTAGGTAGAAACAAGAAACGAAGTAAATGTACTTAAAAGTACGAGAAAGCCAAAATTAGAAGATGCAGGATAGACAAATCTATAAAATTCCAAGTTTTCTAGAAAGTAATTGTACAATCACTTGACACGCAATAATCAATAAGAACGTGAGGTTTTCACATTTGGGATATTCTTGTTGATACCATCCGCAATGCCCTCTCTCACATTCTGGTATGAGAAAAGTCCTTTTTCCTCCAGCCACATAATCGGGTAGAAAACAAAAACGGCAAGAATACAGAAAAAGGCCGCAAAGGCGTGGAAAGCCATGACAAACAGATGTCCCACATGAGGCACAACGAACTTGATAAACTCGGAGGTCTGGTATAGATCTTCCTGCTTTCGAATATAGTATCGAATCTTTCCGTCCCTCGAAGTGCTGTCATCTCCAGGGTCGGGTGTAAGATCGAGGACTGTGGTGAGCGTCACCGGAGACCGGTGGAATGGGACGAGCCATATGGAGAATATTTGGGAGATAGTGACGTAGAGCCGGAGGTTGTCTCTGTCGTATGCTGTTCGACGCCAGTTAACATTCTATTCTTAGTTTCTTTCGTCAGGATAATGGGAGGACTTTACCGACAGAATGGACATCGATTTCGATATGCGGTGACATGATCTTGTACCATTGGAATATTTTCGTTACCACCCAGCGACTTCCTGCAAAGCTCCACACTCGGCAGAACGGGTGTGCGAATTCAGCCGTAGGAGTGAAATATCGATCAACGGTCTCCTCCTGGAGAGAGGGCCTTGACTGGGTGAGCAGTCGAATGACCCTGGGGATCTCTGATACTGAATTCAAGGGAGGAGTGTGAGGCACAGCACATCTTCTATAAATCACAGCGCAAAGGACCGGGAAGTATTGGGGATTAAGGATCTCAATTGACAATCCTAAAACTACCTAGAGCGATAAGAATTGATGAATACTTACCGGGGTCTTCCATTTTTTGGCGTTTAATATGTTGGTTGTCTGGTTGATTGCTTGGATGTACTCGGTACGGTTTTAATATGGATGAACTGGGAACGGGGGATGATGTCATACCTAACGCCCACATGAAAATCAACAACTTTTCTGGAACTAAATCTCTGAGAACGTACCGAGTAAGGTATTGGCTATTGGCACTGTGAAGTGATTGTTATGCAGTAATTAAACAGGTATGACTAGGCTATTCTCATATTGAAATCAAATATTTTAAATGGTATCAAGTAGGCAACACAACCATCGTCTAGACAAACCATACCGCCAAAATGCATAACGCGTTGCAGAGGTGTATATGTGCATTATCGTTTCCAGCCCTCGACCTTCTTCCGACGCTTCTCGAAAATTTGGCCCACCGCCGCACCGTCGCCACGTTGTCCGTCCTCGGTGAGCTTTCGCTTCCTGCTCCTGTCGAGGGCATGGCCGGTTCCCTTCGCCCTTTTCGTAAGTTTTGTGATTCGATCTGCGCCCTCCGTGAGGCCTCTCCATTCTTCACCACCGAATGTACCACCAGCGCGTTGACCCCGTGTCCGCTTGGCTCGTTCCTTCTTGCTTTCCTTGGCTAGACGGATAAAGTTGGTTTCTTCGTAAGCGGTGCGTTCGGCCTCGTATTCCCTTTCTTTCTTCGATTTTATATTTCTTCCACCGTTGACAATCGTGCTGCCAATACTTGGCTCAGCCATTGGTGCAGAGGACATCTCAGCGCTGACGAACTCATCGATGACGTTGGAGCGGCGTGAAGGTCCCCGTTCTTTCCGTTCCTTGCGTTCGGTCGTAGGCATAGCAGTAGGCATGATCCGGGGTGGGCGGTATACGCCATCGCTCGTGGCATTTCGGGAGGATTTGTCTTCCCTAGACGCAGGCTCCACTTTCTTCGAAAATGCGGACACGTTGGGGCGGTATGCCATTTCGTTAATGTCTTCTTCCTCTTCTTCGCTGTCTAGTTCACTCTCGCTGCTGGCGTCGTCTGACCCAGACGCATCTTCGTTGTCGCTCTGGTCCTTTTCGCTGATCTTCTTCCTGCCCTTGGCGCTCGGTGCTCCTTGCTCCGCTCGGTCGGCGTCCTCTGCAGCCTTGATGACCTTGTCCACTTGGTACTTCAGCCTACCCTCCAATGGCCTCACGCCACGGTCCAAATAAGTCCGCAGCTCGACAAGCTTCTTCGTCACCTCCTCTCGTAGCGACTGATTTGTCGTTTCTTCATCTTGACCTGTCGAATCGTCTTCCGAGGGCGCAACTCTTCTCAATTGAAAAATCATCAAGAAAACAAGGTTTTGGATGTACGAGAGAAGTAAGTCGCATTTTGTATCGAGAAGGGAAATGCCATCGTGAGGAGGTTCGATAGAAACATCAGTCGCTGATTCCCGTTTTGTGCAAGGGAGTGATGACCCAGCGGTATTGATACATGTGGTGATGTTTTCGAGCAATGCCAAAATATTATCCAGGCCTGCTGGCTCTGGCTGTGATACCGTGCTAGCCATCGTAGTGGGATTTTGTGTGTTTGCGGTTTTTTCTTTGTCTCGATCCGTCAATTTTACAAGGAAAAAATTCTCTATCTCTTATCTACACGTGACTATCTCTTAGTCATTGAGTCACGTGAAATGAAGCTGGTTAGCTGGCCTGATCCCCCAACATAGCCTCTGCATTCCAACTCAGCACGAATTTCTGCCTAGATTTCCTTTTGAATCACTTGTTCTCGCTTCGGAGAGGTGATTTATTCAATTCTCCAGCTCTAAAACTCATGAGACTCCGAATGATTCCTTAGTTGTGTGGCAAACTGTAGACTGTATGTTTACCACGGACTATTTATCCCAAGTCCGGCCCAGCGTCTAGGTCGCCGCATCCGAGCTAATAATATAAGGCTTTTGTTGTTCAGAAACAGACACCCCACGATGTTGTTCGGCACGCGAACATCGCCTCTGTTAAATCTTCTTCTCACAGCGCCCGCGTTAACAAACGCTTTCTATCTACCTGGTGTAGCGCCCACCTCGTACGATGAAGGCCAGTCGGTACCACTCTACGTGAATCGCCTCACCCCCGGCATCGCACAGCAGGATGAACAGCTACACTCCGTATTCTCCTATGAGTTTTATCTCCCAGAGTTCCGTTTTTGCGTACCAGATGAGGGACCGAAGGATATCCGGGAATCCCTAGGGAGCATCCTCTTTGGAGATCGAATCCAGACGTCATCTTTCCAGTTACAAATGCTCAAGAACGAGAGTTGTAAATCTGTCTGTGGCCAAGTTCTTTTCGATGCGGACAGCGCCCGATTCACGAATGAGAGGATATCTCAGGGATATAATATTAATTGGCTGGTTGATGGGCTACCCGGGGCACAGTTGAACCTTGGAACCCAACCTCAGACCTATACTCCGGGATTCGGTTTGGGGATGTTGGATAATAACGAGCAACCTATTCTAAACAATCACTTCGACATTGTTATCGATTATCACAAAGTCACTGTTGGAACCGGAGAGAAGTACCGGGTGATTGGTGTTCTCGTTCAGCCCGACTCTCGGCATAATTCAAGGGTTCTCGAAGACGGAACCGCTCAATGTGATGCGGAAGGCGGCCCCATCTATTTGAACGAGGAGGGAGAGACCGCGGTGACCTGGACCTATAGTGTTAGTTGGCGCGAGTCATCTACTCCCTGGGCCACTCGCTGGGACAAGTATCTGCAGGTTCACTATCCGAAAATCCATTGGTTTTCCCTTGTCAACTCTGCTGTCTTTGTCGTTTTCCTGGTTGGAATGGTGAGCATGATCCTTGTTCGAGCTCTCAAGAAGGATATCGCTCGTTACAACCGCCTGGATGTGATTGACCTGGATGACCTGAACGGAACCTCGGCCGCCATCGAAGACGGTATCCAGGAGGATTCTGGCTGGAAGCTTGTTCATGGAGATGTTTTCCGATGCCCCCGATCTCCTCTGCTCCTGAGTGTTCTAGTTGGCAATGGAGCTCAGCTCTTTATGATGACCGGTGTCACAGTTGGTAGGTCTACACTTATACCCTCTCGCCCTACAATTTTACTGACAGGCGGTTAGTATTTGCGCTTTTCGGCCTCCTTTCTCCTGCAAATCGAGGCTTCCTCGCAACCGCCATTCTCCTGATATATACCGTCTTTGGGTTTATCGGTGGTTATGTCTCCGCTCGAATTTACAAGTCGTTTGGTGGGGAAGCCTGGAAGCGAAACATTATCATGACGCCCGTCCTTGTTCCGGCGTTTATCTTCAGCATCTTCTTCTTGCTCAACCTCTTCGTCTGGGCTAAAGGTTCGAGTGGTGCTGTTCCGTTCGGCACGATGCTTGCCCTGGTATTGATCTGGTTTGTCATCAGTGTGCCACTGAGTGTAGCGGGAAGTTGGATTGGTTTCAAACAACGGGTACCTCCTATCGTGATCCCACATGTACAGCCTTATTCTTGCTAACAATTCTGTAGTCTATTGACGGACCCACAAAGGTGAACCAGATTCCTCGTCAAGTTCCCCCCATGACTGGAAGCTTGCGGACAATCCCGTCTCTCTTCTTGACCGGAATTCTTCCCTTCGGAGCGATCTTCGTGGAACTCTACTTCATCATGACATCTCTATGGACCAACAAAATCTACTACATGTTTGGATTCCTTTTCCTTTGCTATGGTCTGATGATCATGACGACCGCCGCTACTACAGTCTTGTTGGTATACTTCTTGCTATGCGCCGAGAACTACAGATGGCATTGGAGGGCATTTGCAGGCGCTGGAATGACCGGTGTCTACGTCTTCTTGAACGCTCTGCTCTTCTGGGCTACTAGGGTGAGCTTTGGCGGACTGACAGGTGCGGTCTTGTATGTGGGCTACTCCGCATTGATTGGATTTATTGTCTTTATCCTGACCGGTATGTGTTTTCGCCCGCTGTCTGATCTTGTTCCTATCAACTAACTGGTTTCAAGGCTCCATCGGCTTCTTCGCCAGTTGGGCATTTGTCCAGCGCATCTACGGCTCCATCAAGGTTGACTAAACAGCTACACGGAACCTTCCCTAGGTCACGGGTGCTCATATGCGGTATCCTCGATCAGATTATTTGGATCGGATTCGTCGTTGCCAAAGAATTCTGATCGTTGTGGGGACTCCCTCCCCGGGGAATCTTAGAATGCTCCCTCTTTTTTGTTAGCTTCTGGATCTTTCTTGCTCGTATATTATTTTCTTCGAGCGCGGTTGTTCCCAATATCCTTGCATTGCATGTTGATGTATTTCTAGTTTTTGAGGTGGTTGAATCGCCATACCCTGTACATAGAGTGGATGAGAAAATACGGCGTTCCAAGCTAAGTCTAAGGGAGATCCACCCAAAAGGCCAAGTTATGTACGATATATGTAACAAACTGATGGCGGACCTTTTCACTCCATTCCATGTAGTAGAAATAGAGCTAGAACACCATGGGCTTAGTCTCGTCGAATAGAGTTACCTGGCTGGGAGTGGGCACTTTGGGCTGCAGAAACAGAAACTGGGGATGTGACGCGTGGAGCACCTCCGGCCGCCAAGCCGAGTCTGGACTCGGGCCAAGTGACCCTTCGAGAAGCAGACAGCGAGAGAGAGGGAGTCCTGCTTGCCACCACGATGGTCCCCCCTCGTCTATTATTCTCCTCCTTTCCCCGAGATTCAGCCTTTGTCAAGTGTGCTCATTAGTCTCTTCTTATTTTCAGCCTCTTTTCGCTTCTTTACCCCCGTCGGCCAACTATCTTGCACCACCCCCATCTCGTGCCCCTCAGCTGGTTTGCGCACGATCTTATCAATCCGCACCTCATTACCCCGCGGCATCCGCAATTCCGTCACATTCCCTTCCCAACAGCAGCGCATGACCAAAAGCGGCCGTCTGCGAATCGAGTCGATATAAAGGCCAAAGGACTTTTAACATATTTTGGATTGGGGGTTTTGAGAGGATTAATTAATTGATCATGGGCAAGTCGTAAGTGTTGTTCCACCCCCGGTCGCTCCGCTTGATTTGTTCGGCCCAAATCACACCCGCACGAAGGAGGCTTCGCAGGCGCTGTCAGATCGTATTTTATGTGGGGAATAAGAGACATGCACTGCCATAATGTCCGAGCATCGCTCAAGCGACAGTTGACCTTTTACCCCGCGGCCCTCGTTCCATAGCCCTGAATGCCCCTTGTTTTGTTGCTACTATTGTCTAACCAGTACCATGGCCTTGAAGACAGTCGAAACTATCACCGACTCAGCTCGAGGAGCTCCAGCGGGCAACCCATTTTGACAAGAAGGAGTTACAGCAATGGTATAAAGGTGCGTGAGGAGGCTGGCAGACGAATGGAGAACGGAATGACAGTGCCTCTGTGTACATAGGTCCTGGCGGCTGACGGGGACTTTATCTTGTCAGGTTTTCTGAAGGACTGCCCATCGGGAACCTTGACGAAGGAGGAGTTCCAGAAGATCTACCGACAGTTCTTTCCCTTCGGCGACCCTTCATCCTTTGCGAACTATGTATTTCGCGTATTCGACTCGGATAACAGTGGCATGATCGATTTCAAGGAGTTCATATGTGCCCTTTCAGTTACGTCACGGGGGAAAATGGAGGACAAGCTGGACTGGGCCTTCCAACTGTACGATATCGACGGAGATGGCAAGATCACCTACGATGAAATGCTTGCTATTGTGGAGGCTATCTATAAGATGGTATATCCTTTTCGTTCTGTTCTTTGCTTGGTTGTGTCACGGTCGCTGACGGTATTCTCTGCAGGTGGGCTCTATGGTGAAACTGCCCGAGGATGAGGATACGCCCGAGAAACGAGTTCGCAAAATCTTCCGCATGATGGACAAGGATGAAAATGGGAGCCTGGACATGGAGGAATTCAAAGAGGGAAGCAAGCGCGACGAGACAATCGTCAGTGCCTTGTCGTTGTATGATGGGCTGGTATGATGTACCCGACTCATCCTTTTCTACTCTCACCTCAGTTTCCTCTCTTTGGCGAACTGGCGTTTCTCTCTACACTCTTCTTTCTTTTCTTTTCCCGCTTGCCTTTCATGTTTCTATACTTCTTTAGGATTCCCATCGCCGTTAATCCTCTTTTGCCCACCTCGCCTTCAGACCGTGGTTCTGTTGGGTGTGGTGCTTGATTATGTTGAAATTATGTTTCTTTTATTGTTCTTCTTGGGCCCGAGGGGGAAGAATAGAAAATACCGGCGGGTTGACTCCCTTCAGCTGAATTGTATGTTCTTTCCCGTGGCGGGATTTGGGCGAATCGAGGCTGAGGATGGCATCCGCTGTTAAGGTTCCATGTACAATTGGCTTAGTTGCGGAGAGGTTCTTTTTGCCTTTCCCGTCTACGTCTTTCTTTTGGGTTTTATTTTGCTTTGTTGCTCTTCGTCAATCCCGTGGATTTACTGTTACGAGACTAGCATTGGAGCGTGGCATAACTAGACACCAAAATCGAGGTTTGAAATGACAATTTTCTCAAAAGGAGGGCCAGGAAAGCTGTAACCTAGAGGGAATGACAAAACACTGAGTATGACAGCCAGCGACCAGGGTCTAAGTGGAATTTCAATTTGACTGCATACAGAAGAAAACAGTCGCCTGTTGTTGCCAGGGGGTTTAACATCATCCAAGGAGAACTGAGAAGAATTGGGATTTGCAGCTAAGGCTCCATGTGGCTAGATCCCGTGTCCGCTGTAGCGCCTTTGGACAAATTGAGAATTGCTTGCGAGGTCTGGAGAGCTTCAGCCAACAGGAGCCCAGCAGAGCGCGTTAGCAATGCCCGCACAGCGTAGGTGCCGCGGTTCAATGACCTCAAAACGAGGGGAAAGCTCGGTGGAAGCGCATGTGCAGCAGCCTTTTTTAACGACACATTCTCCGTCATTTCTTCCGCCCTGTACGACCGATTTAATTCTGAATCCTTTTCTCATCTCCTGAATTATTAATTCCCCGGCCGCAGGAGTGAAAAATCCCCGTGATCCCCCCCCTTTTCATCGACCGCCACCAACTTCCCGATAACTGTTCAACAAAATGGGCGCCATCAATATTCCAGACCTGCAATATACCCCTCTCGAGGAGATCCAAGACCGGGTCTCCCGAGTGAAGAAGACTTTCCTCGAGCACAAAACCCGCGATGTCGAGTTTAGGCTTGTGCAACTCCGCAAGCTCTACTGGGCGTGAGTTTCTAAGCTGGTGCCGGTCGCATCCAGAGAGATGTAACTAACTGACTTCCCTGTTTCTTAGCATCAAGGACCACGAAGAAGAGATCATCGAGGCTCTCCGGATCGACCTGAACAAGCCCCGATTCGAATCGGAAATCGCAGAGAGCGGCTGGCTGGAAAATGATATTGTGTTTATTACTCGCAACCTCCACAAATGGGTCAAGGATGAGAAGGCCGAGGACATCGATCTCACCTTCAAGTTCATGAACCCCAAGATCCGCAAGGACCCCCTAGGCTGTGTTTTGGTGATTGGGTACGCGATCCTGCTTCTGACGATTAGCTATTTTTTGCTTTTTCTCGGGAAACTTTATCTTAATATCGAGTTACACCCGTGAAACTGACATGCGAATTGATAGGGCCTTTAACTTCCCCTTCCAGTTGACCCTCGGGCCTGTTCTCGGTGCGATCGCCGCCGGAAACACCGTCGTGATCAAGCCCAGCGAAAATGCCCCCAAGAGCGCTGTTGTCATGCAGAAGATCGTTGAAGCTGCGCTCGACCCCTCCTGCTACACCATCATCCAGGGTGGTGTCCCCGAGACTCAGGCGCTGCTCGCAGAACGATGGGATAAGATCTTCTTCACCGGTGGTGCCACCGTCGGCCGCATCGTCGCAAAGGCTGCAGCTCCCCATCTGACCCCTGTCGTGCTGGAGCTGGGCGGTATCAACCCCGCCATTATCACCAAGACTGCCAATCCCCGGCTGGTCGCGCGACGACTGCTTTGGGGTAAGCTGATGAACGCAGGCCAAGTCTGTACCTCCCAGAACTACCTTCTTGTGGATAAGACCCTCGTGGGCCCCGTAGTCGAAGAATTCAAGAAGGCCTACAAGGAATTCTTCCCTGCCGGAGCCAAAGATTCCCCCGATTACTCTCGCATCATCAACGAGGGTGCCTTCCACCGCCTCAAGTCAATGATCGACAACTCCAAGGGCAAGATCCTCATGGGCGGCACCATGGACGAGAAGGAGCTCTTCATCGAACCCACTCTCGTCCAGGTCGACGCTGTCAATGATTCCTTACTCATCCAGGAGAGCTTTGGCCCTTTGATCCCCATTCTCCCTGTGGAAAACCTCGACGAGGCCGTCAACATCGCCAACGGCATCCAGAGCACTCCTCTGGGTCTCTACCCATTCGGTTCTAAGGCTGATACTGACCGAAGTACGCCTTTTCCCCCAACGTTATAGTATCTTGATAACCTAATCTAATCTCGTTTCTAGTCCTCTCCATGACCCGCTCTGGTGGTGTGTCTGTCAACGACTCCGCCCTCCACATCCCCACCCTTCCATTTGGCGGTGTCGGTGAAAGTGGCTACGGTGCCTACCGAGGTCGATCCAGCTTCGACGTCTTCGTCCACCGTCGCCCCATCACAAGCAGCCCCAGCTGGCTGGAATCCATACTCGCGATCCGCTATCCGCCCTACGCCGGCAAGCTCAGCAAGTTCAAGGCAGGCAGCACCCTGTACCCTGACTTCGATCGCACCGGACGCAAAGTCACCCTTGGCTGGTTGCGTTTCATCCTCACGCTGGGCGGAGGATCCGCCAAAGCGGGTGCTGGTAGGGCTGCTGTTGTTGCTGCTGGTGAGTCTACCAAATAGCCTTGTCTTTGGCTTTCTTTTCTTCTCTTTTCTCTATTCTTTTCTCCTCGCGCAAAATGTTTGATTTTGCCTAATTTTTCTCTTTGGGATACTTTGGATATACTCCTTGTTTCCATGATTTCCACATGATTCCCCTATTTTATACCATTATACCCTTATAGTCCATTTGTTCTTCCGTTCTTAAATCCATGGATGTTGTGGTTACTGACTGTATCCGATTCCCACCTTCTTTATACGAAAAAAATTTCCTTCAATGATTGTTATTCATGTTTCTTCTCTTTGAAAACTTTTGGTTTCTCTTCATTTCTTTTTTATATAAAAATTTTACTTACTTCTGGTTCTCTTCTCCATCGCAGTGGCCTATCTCGTCCTGCAGATACTCGAGCGACGGACCTCGAAACTTTAGATATTTTTCTTTCTCTCTGATAATGAATAATTTTTTTTTGTGTTTTTGGACTTCTTTTGTTTATATTCTCATTCCCTCCCCCCCTCTCAGATTGGATAAGTCTAGTCGATTGGAAGCTATGTGAAAGGTCTCACGCAGTCAAAATGTCTCCTATCTCCATATCCATCTCGATTTCAATTCTCCATGGAAATGTGTCATTATATTCGTATCATGCAAAAATGCAAATTCTATATGAGACAATCTTACAATAATGCCAGTCAAAACATTGAAAAAAAAAGACAGAAAATAGTGACCACTCCCACCAGACACGCACACGTAGTCCTCGACGAAAAAAAACCAAGATGTCATCCCAAAGTATTTTAGAATCAAAAAGCAACGATAGCAATGAAGGTTAAATGGCAAGGGTCAACATCTTCTCTCTACCCCTTTCCGACTCACACAGATATATTTCACCCCTTTGTACGGTTTCACCCCATCGCCGAGGCCGCGGCTTCTCCGTGGGTCGATAGTGAGTGCATCGACTTTGATACCGGAGGGAAGCCAGCCTCGAACGGAGAAAGAAACGGATGCGGAATTCGGCATGAGGGAGGCGTTGATTTGGGATTTTGTCTTGCGGGGTGCGGTGTGGAATATGGAGAAAGAAGAGTCTGTGCGCTGGTGTTTCTGGGGAGGAGGGGTGTGTGATGATGGGGTTTGAGGATGGGATGATGGTGGCGCTGGGGAGGAGCGCGGTCGGAGTGATAGTGGTTGGAGCTGTTGATCCAGGGGAGTGGTATTTGGATCGGAGATAGTGGTAGTAGTGGTGTCGTCGGTGGGGAGTTTGGAAGAGGCTTTCTTAACCTTCTTGACCTTCTTCTTTTTCTTCTTTGGTTTTGGTTTCATGAGATCGCCTTCCGGCGGCGCTTGTTGGTAGGAGACTGCGGCGGAGTCGTCATAGTAGCCTTGTAGCAAGGTGGCTTCGGCATCGGCCTCTGGGTCTTCGGGCTCGTCGTCGTCGTCGGTGGGATAGCCGATCACCGTGCAGCGTAGCGTGGCTGTTCCGGAGATGGTCCCGGCGTCTTTGGTTGGAACTCGCCATTCTAGGACGCTGGTAGCGGGGTTGAAGACGGCTTCACCCCGGCTAGCTTTCATGTCGGTGATGTTTCGGACTGTTTGGGGAATGGGAACGGTGACAACCACGTCCTCAAGGGCTGGGGATGACGAGTTTCCGCTGCTGTTGACACCGAGGAAGGATGGAGTGGATGATCCGGAGCTACCCCGTCCTAGTCCTGATCGGTTGGCGGATGTGTACCCCGGGAAGTTTGTGTTAAGGGTAAGGCGGACCTCAAAGTCGGCGCCTGTCTGTCCGAGCGATTTCCGGATGTCCACGGTGGTCGGGACGAAGACCTTTTCCATGTGACTGGGAGGTTGATCGAGGCTAGGATCAAGTGGTAGGAGGTCAACCTCGTATCCTGCTAGGATAAACCGGCCGTCTGGAGGAACGAAGCTGAGTTCGCCGGGTCGCTCCCGCCACCTTGCCAATCGAACACAAGGGTGGAACACGGGCAGGTCAATTTTTCGCCCGATAGCTTGCTGGCCACCGGGGGCCGTGAGGGAGAGGAGGAGATCTGGGACTCCCGAGATTTTGGCTGTGAAGGCTATGGTGCCTGATGCTAAGGCGGATAGTAGTCGCCCCGACGGAGCCATTGTAATAGAGAGGGATTCAACAATGTCGACGTAAAGTTCATTCGAGGTATGGCGTACACCAGGCCGTCTCCATGGAATCGCAGGGCCCTGGGCCACGCCCGCGGGTGTTAACGATTGCTTTAGCGAGGGCGTTTGTCCCAGGATCGGGGTTGAGGTTCTTTACCCACATAGAAAACTCGTCAGTCATCCGGTAAAAGAGGAACATAATAGATCCAGAAATCACAGGGATATCAACTCACCCAGGCAAGCTAACGCCGCCTAACAGCTTCCCCATCCAGCCCGGCAACTCCACCGCCTCCTGCAGGGCATTCAGCTCTGTATTGCAGACGATGCCCGCATCGCACATCTCACTAAGCAGCTGCGCAACCACATCGTAGTTCGCCTGCACCTTGGTTGAAATCAACGGCGCTCCCACGAACTCCTCCAGGATATCGACCACGCGATGCAAGAACTCCAGCGCCAGGAGCGGCTCGGTGTCAGTCTCTGATAGTGCCAGGAAATGCAAATTCGACTGGACGATCGAGAACACGGTCACCGGGGGCGACGTGCCCGGAAAGTAGATGAGCGAGGGGCGCGGGGCAGGATGGGCGAAATAGAGGGGTCGGATGGCGGCCGCGGAGGGCGGACGAGAGCGATAGACCTGCTCCACGAGCGGTTGGCTGAGAGACTGAGTTAGCAGCTGGGAGTTTAGGGATTTGGAGCAGGAAGAGCACCCACTTCTGCTCATCGTATATGTAGAGGGCATTGATCTCGCCACTCATGATGTCGACCTCAGGATACCGTGGCGGAGAAGCTTTCGGTTTCATTCTCGAGATTCATGAGTGACGATGATGAGTTCATGTTGTTTCTGCCGCTGAGAGCCGCCTTCTCGCGGGCTTCACTTTTTCGCTTCATGATTTCCGATTCCAGCTTCCTCCATTCTGTACCTCTTGCTTATTTTGTTTAGATTGGCTAGTTTTCCGGGAAGCTCCCCTCCAATATGCCCTCCTCCTCAGATAACACCAACTCCTCCTGGAGCATCCAGTCCCCAGACGCAAAGCGCGTACTCGCCGAAGACCAATATGAGGACTGCCTGTCTTGTAAAGTCACTGGTGAGTCTCTTTCACATAGATTTCTGTTCCCATGAACCTCTTCTCTGCGGATTGTGCCTGACTGTCTGACCCGCCCAGGCTCCGCTGCGTTCATCGGTCTCGGTGTGTACAGTTATTATACCGGCATGAGCAACCTTCAAAAACAAGAACAGGCAATCATGCAAAGTGCTACGAAATATAAGATGGGCTCCCGTCGATTGGGTATTGCAACTATTTCCGCGACATTGGTGGGAATGGGCGTCTGGAGAGCGTTTAACTGATGATATACAAGAATATCCTGTACTTTTACCTCTTTGTGGATGATACAATAGTGTAATATAGTCTACTTGACGAACATGAGCCAAACAGATATGACTTTGAGTAATATGTGCATTGCGTTGCAATATGATCGAGAATCGATTATAGCAAGAACTGCCTCACCGGGTATCACCACATTGAAGAATGTCTATAAATGTAACCCCTATGATCAAGAAAAAACAAGAAAGAGACCGAAGGTCCGAAAAAGAATAGGTTGGCGGAGAAAAGGTAAATGATAAAAAATAAATGATAAAGTAAAACAAATGCAATACTCCTACTAAATGCACCGAGACCCTCGAAATGATGAAGTTAATCAATCGCTGCGTCACTATAAGGATATCCAGAGTCGTCCCATGGTCGATACCATATTCCTTAGGCAAAGCGCCCGCGTTTGCCGCCTCCAAACATGTCCCGATTGTTTCCTATCCCCGAGAGATCGAAGAAATCAGGAAATTGGATTTTTCGTTTGGAGCCCACTGCGACAGGAGATTCTCTCGTGGATGTGCGAGGATTCGTACGGGATAGGTTGTTGTGACGGCTTTGCTGACGGTGGTTTCGGGGAAGGACAGATACGCTCACGGGGACTTCATCTTGAGATGTCGAGTTATCCGAGCTTTGAATATCCATATCGTGATCGGGTAGCTGCGGGAAAGACGGCCCGGCCGAGAAGGTGAAGATAGTTGGTCGATCGATGTCACTAGGTTCGGAATACGGGGTCGCTGCAGAAGTCGATGGAGCCTGCGGTGGCTGATTCTGCTGCTGCTGCGTGGCAACGGGCTCCTCGCGGGTTGGTGACGTGGACTTGGGTTGTGGACGCCGGGATTCGGGCTCAGGTTGTTCTTTGCGAGGCGGCGCGGAGGTTACGCTTCCAGTTCGTTTCTCAACATCATCATCATCACTGTGAGCAGCGGTTCCATCACTTCGTTCAGTCGCCCATTGTCGAACCCGCCAGCCCTCTCCGTCACCAAGCCCCAAATTTTCCCGATCTAGGAAATGTAGTAGGTCTTCAATGGCTTCCTGGTAGCCTGCTTGCCTAGCCTGCTGCTCCACATATACCGCATTCTTGTAGAGGTTCGTAACCGATAGGGCGGCGGTTTTGAACGACTGAAGGAGTTGCTCAGGAGGCTGCGGGCGGGGTGTCGAGCTTGGTAGCGAGGTATTTAGGGACCTCATGGAGTCCATTGTTGGCGAAGTATCTAAATGTGCAGCTCTGTTCGCCCTCTCTCTAAAAAAAATTTTCTGGGTTGTGTCTGTTAATTTTCTCCCAGACCTCAAAATCCGTTGCTGTGGAAGAGGGGTGATGTGAACCGTGCTCCAGCAAACAAGCAAATTTGATCAGCTAAAGTGGGGGCACAGGACTCGGATAAGGAGACGCGGGAGGAAAAAAAACACAAGTGGAAGAGATGAGGAGGAGGAGGAGGAGGAAGAGGGTAACCAGAGAGTAAGAGCAAGGGACAAAGGAGACGAGAAGGGCAAAGAACCTCCGGACAATGTGAGAGGTCTCCAGGGAAGGATGGTTGATGACTCGCTGGACGATGAATGAATGAAATGTCTGAAAAGGGCAAAGTTTCGCTCGGGCTTTGTCATGGTAACGTGACCCACCGCGGGGAAACTCGTCTTCCGTGTCTGCTGACTCATAGCTGACTCACCCGCGGCCTCGCGCCCCACCGGCCAATCAGCGCGTGTCGACGCCGCGCTGCTCCAGCGAAATTCCATTTGCCATCCCGGCGCGACTCTTCATTCATCCTCGTTTCAGTCATCATCAGCTTTGTTCGCTACGCCCTCTGCACGGCTCTTTATCTGCTCTCGGGCCCGCTACTTTTTCTACTCTGGGCCCCAATCCCTCCCCCCAACCACCCTTCTTCTTCTCAACCCTTCAGCAATCCGGCCTCTGTATTCGGCTTCTCCGTCCTTGCTCCTTCGACCCCGGAGCTTCTTCTGCCTTTTGCACCAGGCTTTGAATTCAACCAACCAATTTTTTGCGCAGAGGCGCGCATACCACGGCCATGGCGCCCTCACTCATCCCACATTCGGATACCCCGTCTCAGGCCGATACCCCTATGACGGACGCAAATGATGAGCCCGTCACGTCGGTGCCCGTCGATGCTGTGGACGCGAAGATGGAGGTACGTCGGGAGCAATTTCCCATTCGCCAATATCCCCACACTTTAACAGAGAAAATATCGTTATACCCATAGAAGCTAACCCTCCCTCGGCTCTAGGATTACCAGGATACTCCAGACTACACGGTGAATGCGCTCCGATCTATGACACTTATCCCTTCGCCGCGCTCTAACTAACCCGATGCCAAACTAGGACTCGGATACAAATCCCAACACCACCGCAAGCAGTGTTGCAGGCGACACAATCCCACTGGATGGCCGGAGACGTCGGTCTGAAGCTTTTCACATGAGGAAAAGCATCCTGGGCAAGAAGCATGGCCGCCTCGACGAGTCGAAGGTTCGAAAGGAGTTCCTCTGATTTGCACAGTGCTCTGTCTAATACGTTGCCCCTTCTGTAGGAAGATGATTCAATTCGGAGATTTCGCTACCTGCTCGGTCTAACAGATCTATTCCGTCACTTTATCGAAACTAACCCCAACCCCCGCATCAAGGAGATCATGGCTGAAATTGACCGACAGAATGCAGAAGAAGAGGTTAAGGCTAAGAAGGGTACTGCGCGGTCTGGAGGGGCGAGTGGCGACCGCCGTCGCCGGACAGAACAGGAAGAAGATGCCGAATTGTTGAAAGACGAAAAAAGCGGCGGCCAGACTGGGACCGTTTTTCGAGAATCGCCACCATTCATCCAGGGTGAAATGCGTGACTACCAGATTGCTGGCCTGAACTGGCTTGTTTCCCTCCACGAGAATGGTATTTCAGGAATTCTGGCAGACGAGATGGGTCTGGGCAAGACCTTGCAGACGATCTCCTTCCTAGGTTACCTCCGACACCTCTGCGATATCACCGGCCCACACCTTGTCGCCGTCCCCAAGTCCACCCTTGATAACTGGAAGCGGGAATTCCAGAAGTGGACCCCTGAGGTTAATGTGCTCGTTCTACAAGGTGACAAGGAGGAGCGACATAGGCTGATCAATGAGCGCCTTCTCGACGAGAAGTTTGATGTTTGCATTACGAGTTACGAAATGGTCCTGCGCGAAAAGGCTCACCTTAAAAAATTCGCTTGGGAGTACATCATCATCGATGAGGCACACCGCATCAAGAACGAGGAGTCGTCACTCGCCCAGATCATCCGTGTGTTCCACTCTCGAAATCGGTTATTGATCACCGGTACCCCTCTTCAGAACAATCTACACGAACTCTGGGCCCTGCTCAATTTCCTGCTGCCGGACGTCTTCGGTGATTCAGATGCCTTTGACCAGTGGTTCTCGAACCAGGAATCGGACCAGGACACGGTTGTCCAACAACTTCACAGAGTCCTACGGCCTTTCCTTCTCCGTCGTGTGAAGAGTGATGTGGAAAAGAGCTTGCTTCCCAAAAAAGAAGTCAATCTGTATGTGCCTATGTCAAAAATGCAGAGGAAGTGGTACCAGAAGATTCTCGAGAAAGATATCGATGCTGTCAACGGAGCGGCTGGAAAGCGCGAGTCCAAAACCCGTCTGTTGAACATTGTCATGCAGCTCCGCAAGTGCTGTAACCACCCATACCTCTTTGAAGGAGCCGAGCCCGGCCCTCCTTATACAACGGACGAGCATCTTGTGGATAATGCTGGCAAGATGGTTATTCTCGACAAAGTCTTGAACCGTATGAAAAGCCAGGGCAGCCGAGTCCTAATCTTCTCGCAGATGAGCCGTGTTCTAGATATTCTGGAAGATTACTGTGTTTTCCGAGAATACAATTACTGCCGTATCGATGGTACAACTGCTCATGAGGACAGAATCTCCGCGATTGATGAATACAACAAACCGGGATCGGAAAAGTTTATTTTCCTGCTGACAACCAGAGCAGGAGGTCTGGGAATTAACTTGACAACTGCGGACATTGTCGTTCTCTACGATAGCGATTGGAATCCCCAAGCTGATCTGCAGGCTATGGACCGTGCTCATCGAATCGGTCAGACAAAGCAAGTTTATGTGTATAGGTTCATCACGGAAAATGCTATCGAAGAAAAGGTCTTGGAACGCGCCGCCCAGAAGCTGCGACTCGATCAACTCGTTATCCAGCAAGGCCGTGCTCAGCAACAAACTAAGAATGCTGCCTCCAAAGACGAGCTGCTTGGCATGATTCAGCACGGTGCCGCTAAGGTATTTGAAGCTCAGGATGCTACTGGCTCTGCTGAAGACGGCATCTTAGATGGTGATATCGATGCCATCCTGCGCAAGGGTGAGGAACGGACCGCGGAACTGAACAAGAAGTATGAGAAACTGGGAATCGATGACCTTCAGAAGTTCAGCTCTGAAAGCGCGTACGAGTGGAACGGCAAGGATTTTGCAGAGCGAAAGAAGGATATTGGAATCAACTGGATCAACCCGGCCAAGCGTGAGCGGAAGGAGCAGTTCTATTCCATCGACAAGTACTACCGCCAGGCTTTAGCCACCGGTGGCCGAACGGCGGATCCTAAGCCCAAGGTTCCCCGGGCACCCAAGCAAATTTCGATCCACGACTGGCAATTCTTCCCGCCAGGGCTCCAGGAACTCCAGGAGAAGGAGACAGCCTACTTCCACAAAGAGATAGGCTACAAGGCTCCTCTGCCAGATGGCCCGGACGAAGAACTCAGTGATCGTGAAGCTGAACGTGACCTGGAGCAGCAGGAGATCGACAACGCAGTACCCTTGACGGAAGACGAACAAGCAGAAAAGGCAAAGATGTCGGAAGAGGGCTTCTCAACATGGAACCGCCGGGACTTCCAACAGTTTGTGAACGGCTCCGCTAAATTTGGCCGTACTAACTACAACGGAATCGCCACCGAGGTCGATAGCAAGGAACCGGATGAGGTTGAAGAATACGCAGAGGTATTCTGGAAGCGGTACACTGAGATCCAAGATTTCCCCAAGTACCTGCGTGTGATCGACCAGGGCGAGGAGAAGCTCCAAAAAATGAACCACCAGCGTAAGATGCTGCGGAAGAAGCTGGAGATGTACCGTGTCCCGCTTCAGCAACTAAAGATTAACTACACCGTCTCTACTACAAATAAGAAAGTATACACCGAGGAAGAGGACAGGTTCCTCCTAGTCATGCTGGATAAGTACGGCGTTGACGGTGAAGGCCTCTACGAGAAAATCCGCGACGAGATCCGCGAATCTCCCCTTTTCCGATTCGACTGGTTCTTGCTCAGCCGGACACCCGTGGAGATTGGCCGCCGGTGCACAACGCTGCTGAACACAGTTGCGAAGGAGTTTGAGCCCGGAGATGGAAAGGCCAACGGAGGCCGGGGACGTGACCGAGACGATGATGAGGTCGAGAACGAAGACGAGGGCCCACCAGCAAAGAAGAAAAGCAAGGGTGGCGCTGTGGTAAGTTCCTTTTATTGTTACTTTTGTTTATCTTCTCCCAGACAGACCCAGCTAACAACCCACAAGCAGAATAAACAAGTCAAAGCCGTCAAGGGCAACAACAAAGCAAACTCCACTTCCACGTCTCGAGCAGCTAGCGTCTCTTCCACAGCACCTTCTAAGCCCAAGAGTCGTAAGAAATGAAATCCGACTCGAACTGTATGAGTTTCTATTCCCGGGAGTCTTGTTTCATCTTTACACATGTGGGGATTGTCACGATTGTTCAGGATCGGTGTGCGTCAAGTTTTAGTTGTAGAATAGCCGCGGAGGCTGGAGGAACCGGAAGGGCTTGCTTGGTGTACTACAGTATTCTTCATTTTCTGTCGGGTCCGGCGTTGGCTTTAGATGCCAGTGGTTTTATGATCTCAGTTCTACTATCTTTTTTTTTTCTCAAAAACTTCTTACTTTCTTCTTTATGCGGCTTTTTCTTTTCCTTTTTTTTTTTCTATTTGGTTAATCCATGTAACACATAATTATTTCTCCACGTATAGCATCAGATGTATACAAAAAGCAATAGATGCTTTATTTTTTATTGAATATTTTGTGTGCTTTTAGTGTATCCTGGGACAAGATAAAGCAAGACATCGTTTCTTTCTAATAATGGGCCTGGGATTGGCACTAGATAGCTCCTGGTATTGGTGACATTAGTCTAAAAAGATCAGCAGCAGCGATGAAGAACAAGAAAAGAATGAGAATGACCAACAAGAGACATAATAGTAAAGCCGAGCCGCTTGATATAATTTTTTAATCTATGCGGAGGTTGAGGATTGTGGCTATGGAAACACTGCCTCCACAACAGCACACACTCAAGTCAAGAGCCTTATATAAGATTTACGAGCCCATCACAACATTCTAACTCCTTCCGAAATTCGCATTTTAAAACTGTCAAGGCGATCAGCAACTCATATTCAGATATTGATCTATCTATCCAAGTCGTTGCCAGCAAAGACTACCTACTACCGCCGACACTCGATCCATTAGCCTTCCCACTCACACCGAAACGCGAGGCCGTAGCCACTAAATCAGGGAATAAAGAACCACAACAAGAAAAGTCTTCCGCAGGGGAGACAGCAGCACCTAGGAGATATCTGTAGAGAAAACGAGACAGGAATGGAAGATGAAACGAGAAAAAGAGAGGTAAAAAGAAAAAAAAAATTACAAAGACCTGAAATAACTCCTTGTTCCTGCCCACTCCTTGCTTGATACAGCAGAGAAAACAGAAAGAAATAAAAATATACCCAGGTGAACCCCTCCGACTGAATGAAGAAAAGGAGGAATGAAAAAATGAAAAATAACGCCCTGTTCAAATGCCTGGTCGTGGTTTCCCCCTCTTCATGTCTCTTTTTTGGATCAGTCCATCTCGTCATCAGTCCTGTGCCACGTATTACTATACCTCCATATCAATATCTCCTTCCGCATCAATATCGCTTCCAGGCCCATCAATTTGGTTGGTGTCCATGCCATCCTCATAGTTCTCAAGACCCCCATCTCGGGAAAAGACAACCTCGATCTTCTCCACCAAAGGTTTTCGCCCCGCGGATTGGGGGAGCCTGCCTTTCCCTTCAATACTCTTTCCTTTTTGAGGGGTTACGGTCATCTCAGTGTCAACCGCTTTCTCAACTTCGTTCGTACCGTTTATTGTGGGAGCGTTTTCCTCAATAGTGATTTGATCAGTAGTCGGCACTTCTGGGTCTGAGGGCCCTCCGAGTTGGGTTTCGGATTCGGTCTCTTTTCCACCGTTGGTACCTGCTTCCTCCGAGATGTCCAGCGGTTCTACTTCAACCCCATTAGCTATGCCACTCATCGACTCAACCGAGGGAGAGTCAACCCCTCTAGCACTCCGTCCACGTCGGACGCTACCGTTCGCAGTCGGAGTCATGGCGGTCAGGGAAGATAATCTTTTGGGCGTGCTGCGGCCGCTGGTTCGAGCGGTGGTCGGAGTCACAGAAACCTTATTGTATGAGGATTTGCTGCCAAAAGGCCGTCCAGGCTTCCGTTTAAAAATAGGTGCTTGGACTGGAGGGTAAACCTCGAACCGCCAGGCTGGGACTCCCTTCGCTGGATCAGCATCCGGTGCAGTGCTAGGTCCAGCGGGGGTTGTGGTATGGTGACGGAAGCCATTGGCAGTAGAGAGAAGAGAGGTGGAAGGAGGGCCTGCGGGTTCGGTGCGAATTCCCTCATGTTCTGCGTGGCCCGTGCCGTTTGTGAGCGCATTACCATTTCCTTTTATTCTGCTCATCACTGTAGACTCCTCCTCGCCGACCGACTCTCTCTCTTCATCTTCTTCATCCTCGGGTCCCTCTCGTGGCGCAACAGCATGTAGAGGAGCACGGTCAAATTGAGACTGATTATTTCGGCCCATTATGTATGGAGTCCAAACCAGGGCCGCTGGATTGAGCCTGACATAGCCTTTACTTTCCCAGCCTCGAACACACTCCTCAAAATAATTATAATCGAGACGAAGAGCATATGTCCTAGTCACCGGATCCCGCACGAGAGCTCGCAGCGCTTCCAGCCCGGACACAATATCATCGGCCGTCATACCTGTTCGGTCTGAAAGCTCCGCAATACTAACCGGCGTCTTCTGGTCACGCAGATGATATGACAAAATGAGCCGCCAGTAGTTTCGGTAAGATACCAGCCCCATGTCAGAAAGAGGTTTCTCTGGAGAGCCTGTTTTACCTTCGATGCGTGTGAGTAGGTAAGAGAAGTCGATGAGAAGATTTCCGTATCCTTTGCGCTGATGAATAGGGAGTGTGAGGATGCATGAGACATTATTTGCGGAACTCGGCCGTTTTTCCTTACTAAAATAACCAACAAAGTGACAACCTAAATCGTCGCATTCAGCCATGACATAAAAAAGAAACGGCTCAACGTCATAGTAAAGCGTCTTCGATCCCAGGAATAACTTCGCAAGCAGGCAAAGATTTTGACAATAGACAGGGTTCTTGCGTCCGTCAACTTCGAAGATTGAAATGGAGCCTTCACGATAGATCTCATCGCCAGGGGGGTGCTTCGCTGGGCATTTGAGCTTATGGCGCCACGCAACAAAATCCGAGTTCATATATTTCAAACAGAATTCACAGATGTAAAGTACTCGGTTGCGGCTGTACTCTTCGGGGTATGGAGCTGCGTACCACGTCTCAATCTCATGCCCGCCGAAATTGATGTATTTGATTCGGGAGGGTGGACCAGAGACTTTTTGTGAAGCATGTTGAACGCCCTCTCCACTTCCCTCGGCCTCTAGAAGTCGTCTCTGCCACGCTTCTTCGGCCTTCTGTCGGGCAATCTCGAAACGTTCCCGGTCGGCATGTGTTGGTAGCGTCTTTGAGGTATCTGCATCCGTTTCTGAGAGAATACCGCCATACGGCTTCGATTTTGACTCATCAATCTCACGATCACTGAAAGAATAAAGAGGAGAAATATAAGAGGCGGGGGTTATGGGTGCAAAGTGTGTCTGTGGTTCGTGGACCACTGTGGGTAATTTGGGGGTTCTTCTCGCCCTGTTCAGCGACCGACTGCGAGAATTGAGGATTTTAGACAGCTTGGTCTCGTTGAGGCGGAAAGCCACCAGGAGTTTACCAAATTGCTTAGATATTATGCGGCAATTTTCTTGTTCGATTTTGCGCGTGCGTCGAGAACGAGTCCGAACGGGGGATTGAGGACCAGAGGGTTCTGCAGCTTGGTCTTGGGAATCTACCTCGTCGAGACCTGAGGAAGATTGTCTCTGCCGCTTGCGAAGAATAGGGGTATGTTCTTCTGCATCGGCAGATAGCGTTTTCCTCTTTCGAAGCGACCGGGTGCTATTCAATAATTCATCATCGACATGCACGCTATTGAAGATGGAGTGGAACCCAGAGCCTTCCTGACCACTATGAGCGGGTAGAAGCTCCTTGCGCATATTTTTCTGGCCACTTTTCCGCCCAGGCGCGGACATCTTTTGGGGGCTAGGCTCTAGGTTCTCTTGGTGACACGTAGGACATCTCCAAAGACCAGCTTCTAAATCAGGTTAGCATGTGCAAAATCCCCGCAGGTCAGAGGACGAGTAATAATGAAAAAAAGCTCCGATATCTAACGTACCTTCTGCATCATTTAGCGCGTTCTGTTCGCGGGCGCATTGCCGATGAGCTGTCGGGTTGCCGAGTCAGTAAACGATCGCTTAAAAATCCCGGGGTTTGCTAAGCTTTTATTTGGATGGGGCCGCAACTCAACATACAATGATCGCCGCAAACTGTACAGCTCAGATACTCCTCAAACTCCTCGCTCGGGTCATGATCTTCGTCTTGGTTGCAGAATCTATTGCGATTCGTTAGTATCCCAGGTCCAAATTTTTGAAAATTAATAAACGCTCCAGACTGAATGTGCTTACATGCAGTTCCCACGGACAATTTGATCCACCTCCGCGTCTTCGCGGCCATTGCTCTCGGCTTCCCACTCCTCATCCTCCGAATCCTGACTGCTGGCAGATGAACCGCTTGCTTCTGGATCAATGTCACTCGACTGATCGAACGCCGGGTCGCCTTCCTCGTCGGCGTCCGCATCATGGTTGTTCAGGGAATGCGCACTGTTTGGGAGTTTCACGGCACCGACAGGTTCGGTATCATCAACTTCGCCATTTATATTCACGTCAGGGTCTATCTCCCCCTCCGCATCCAGGTCTTCATCCACGACGGCAGTGGTGCCAGTCTCCGCGGCAACTTCTCCGGTGTAGGCGCGATGCACGGCATCTTGAAGCTGTTGGTCCATCTGGTACAGATCAGTCTCCTCTCCCTCCGCATCCTGGTCACTATCCACAAGATTGTCCGCTGCCATTCCCAGCTTGGGATCATTGGGGGCCGGCAGCACTGTCGCCGGCATGGTGTAGGTCACCGCAGTCGCCAGGTTGAGTGGCTACCGGTTTCTCAATTTAAAAACAAACAATGTGTAACAGGCCTCGTCGTAGACTGAACAAGATGATAGGATTCCCGGTTGTTGAGGCTATTCTGGCTCCCCGCTAGAGTCGTCAATCATCGGGCGCCACATGAACCGGGCATCTGGAACATAAACGAATGACCTTGGACACAGGGAATCCAAATTGTAGGCGATTAAATGGAGAATTTCGCGATCACTAAGAGGTTCTAAAGCCTAAATACCAAACGCCAGTCAGTTTCGATATTCAAGGAGCCGAACGAGGAAGGTTCGAACAATGGCAAATGACGCGTGGAACGATCAAGCAGGAACCATACCTCCCCGACGAGCAGGTCAACCCCCTCGGATAGACGACAAGTAAACGCGTAGATCAGCAGCGGGTCACTCGTCCGAAGGCCACTTTTCCCAGCATCCAAAGGCGCTCGGCGTAGGCCTTCTTTGCCCCCTTCTCCTGCTGGTGAGGTTGATGGGGGATGTGCTGACTCAGCCGGCTGGACCGCCTCCAGGTGCGCTAAGCCGTTTTCGGACATCCGCCAGACCTCGAGTCGAACGAAGAGAAATGACGGGGAACTTCACCTCTACAATTTGTGCTCCATTGCTCCTTTCCACGTTGACTTTTGTTCCTGTTTTCTCGTCTCTTTCCCTATTTGCTACATCATGGGTGTTCCCTTCGAGGCTTTGATCCCCTATGGGATCATCGTTGTCGTACGCTTCCCTTTCCCCCGCGCCCACTACCACATACCCACTGAGAAGATGTGACCTCACTAACGTGTGCACGATGATGCTTTCCGGATAATAGATGTTCGGTGTGACTGGAGCTGGTCTTACAGTGGCCAAGTATGTTGGCAATGATGGAAAGAAAGCGCGGTGGAACAAGGATCTATGGGACCGAGTAAGTTCCCTCCCGTGAGGCTGTGTGTGATGCGACCGGACAGGATTTTGGCTAACATCTGGACAGCAAAGTACGTGACTCAACTTGTCCAGTTGGACGATTTCAACTACCTTCCCGGCCTCATAAAACTTGTTCAAATGCTAATCATCGATCACCACGTTGGACAGTGATGGAGAGAGATTTGAGAATCACAGGATCCCTTCGAGGTCAATCGGGTAACGCGGAGGCTCCAAAGGGTTTCGAACTCAGCAATCCATGGAAGGTACGGCTACAGCTTCCTTGTAGATATCCTTGCTGGGATTTATTTTTGTCTCTCCTCTCTTTTCCTGCATATGTTCTAACTCCACCTCTAGCTCGAGAAACGGATCTTCTAGGCCGACGTCATATCTTCGTTGTCACTTTTTCCTCATCCTATTCGCTTGCATTTCCAAGAATAAAATATCCGCACAATGGTTTTAGAGAAACCTTGTTTTGTACCATATCAAGGCAGAATACTACTTATAAGTTCTATTATCACTTCAGTTGAGATACAAATCCCTGGATGCCGTCAACTTCATGGTCTTGAAGATGGATGCCGAACCACTTAGCCAATGCGTTCACCCGGTCTTCTTCTGTCTCCACAGGCTCTGCAAATTCCAAGTTCCCATGTACCCTCTTCTTCACCTCCTTTCCTGCCAGGATATACAATCCTTCCAGCTCATTGCCCGTTCTGTCCAGGATCAGCTGAACACAGAGAACCGCCTGCGTAAACAAGCTGGTCGGCTTGTTACTTGTGTGAAAGTTCATCATGGCGAAATCCTGGGGTAGAAACTCAGCCTCGGAGAAGGTGTAAAGCGGGATCCAATTACTCTGGGTATTGTATCTGATCTGGTAGACCCAGAATTTCTGGCTTTGGTCAATCGCCGCTGGCAGGGGTTCTTGGACCAATCGCATCTCTGTTGGCGAGATGTTCATTGAGACGATATTCTCTTCGAGTGGCAATGGGCTGGTTGGTACATTATTCCCGAACCCGACATCAACCTGAATCAGACATCAGTATTCACGGCGGCTTAAACCTGTAGAGCGAAGCCCACGGCAATGTTTGCACTCACCATATATTTCCGGCCATTGATTGTCACAAAAAGAACCATGTGGCCCCTAACAGCAATTCTAATTAGTACCTGGACCAGTCAACAGATCAGGCCAAGAATCAATACATACAAAGCATGATATACCGGTCCCTGCGGCCCGGGATCCGACCCAGCAGTTTTACTCACTCTGCCCACACCAGGGTAGACCTGATACCCCAGGGACCGCAGCACACAATAGAGCAGATTGGTGTTTTCCATGCAGTACCCATCGAGACGGCGAGTAACGAGTTTCTCGAAGACTGCGGCCGGGTGGGTAGAAATACTATGGTGTTGTGAGTAATGCAGAGCGGAGTTGCCCCAGGGGATCGAGCCGAGATGTCGTCGCTGTAGCTCCGACAGGGTCGCCAGCGCATCCCCCTGGATCGATTGCTGGAGTTGCAGCAATCGGGCGTGCGCTTCAGTGGTAGGGACGGTTTTATTGGGGTATCCAATACGCTCCAGGTAGAGTTCTAACTGGGCGGGCGTGTAGGTGGATGCCATGTTGAGATATTGTTATATATATATACACAGATCCGGATCCAGGATATCTATATCTCATGTCTAACAGGGTATAATGAGGGTAAAACTACAGGTAGCCGGAAAATTGGGGTAGAATAGCTATTTGTACTACTTTTCTGGTCCCAGGCTTCCATTTGCTCCCAAGTAGGAGGGTCCGCGGGGTTTGAATTTGCAGGAGAGGATTGGCTACAAACGAACCGGATATATCTAACCCGCAAAGCTCAGGCCTCGATTCGCTTTAGGTATTGACCATTATCGATAGATCCATACGGATACGAGAAAGGAAATCGGATATTATCCCCTCACCGATCATGGTGACTCGAGTTTGGAACCTCTTTGGTCTAGTGAGCTCGATGCCGATGAGGTCAATTCCCAAATCCGCCCGATCCTCGGTTATTGCGTAAATCGTCTATTTTCCTCAAGTATACAACGCCCATCGCATTCTTCCATCTGTAGCATTCTCCATACACACCACTTCCAGGATACATTAAATGGAAACCCTCCGATCTCTCCCCCGAACACTTGCGCCTTTGACCTCCATTATTAAATTTCGAACTTCGTGGAAACCCTTCCTGTCCTCCGGTTTCATCCCCGCACGCACCATGTCGACCACAATCCAGGAGAAGCTGGCCATTCTGCAACACTATTCTGCCTGTGACGTATGAGGGTGATCTTGCAGAATGCTTCAAACAACGCCTTAGTGAAGATAAAACGCTAATTCCGTAACAATTCCTCGCAGGTCTCGGATGCTCTACTCAAGCTACAGAAGCCCCCAGAGGGGACTCCAGCGCGAGCAGGCCATCTAGCTGACCTCGGTGAGACGACCCATTACATCCACCGTCACTACAACTTCCTATTTATCCCGGAAGAAAAGAGAGAGACAAAATACTAACCACCAACAGTGCCATTCTGCCCCTCCGTTGGCCGTAACGAGAATCTCCCCAAGATCATCGCCCCAGCATCAACCTTCAAATTCATTCCCAAGAACGACCCCTCCCCGCCCTCTGCATCCCCCGCAGACACCCACGGCTTCCCGCCCGGAAAGCACTGGGTCGACTGGGCCGAGCCCGGGACAATCGTAGTCATCGAGCAGCCGCCCAACCAGTACTGCGCCTCAATCGGCGGCATCATGGCTGCTCGCATGAAGTATCTCAATGTCCAGGGCGCGGTCGTGAACGGACGCATTCGAGATCTAGCCGAGATCCACGGGTGCAAGCTCCCCGTTTGGGCCCGGGGGACTTCCACCGTAGGCACGGGGGCAGAGGCGAAGCCAGGGGCGAGGAATGTGCCTGTTGATATTGGTGGGGTGACAGTGTCTCCGGTAAGGCTCTTTACGTGGACAACGATGTTTTTTGAAGGTTGGGCTAATCCGTGTGGGGGTATCGCAACAGGGCGACATCGTTTTTTGCGATCCGTTGGAAGGCGTTGTTGCGATCCCGCGCGGCCTGCTGGATCAGGTCCTTGAGATCATGCCGAAGTTGATTGCTATGGATGACAAAGTCAAGGAAGCGGTTACCCAAGGATCCGGTGTCTTTGATGCTTTTCAGAAGTTCCGGACCAAGATTTGAGCTCCGCGTTTCCCGATTATTACTATTACTATTAAGAGAAGTTGAAACCTTCGGAGGGGGAATCAGTCTCCGATTTGCAAGCCGCAGATGATATATGACGTTTCAGCTACAAGGGATACTTTTTTGACAGGGTCGCGGTTTTATTGAAGATGAAAGCCATTCTTTGTTGGTATAACTAAAATACAATTCACAATACCCTCACATTTATACTATATGATCGCTTTGCATGAAAAGAGAAAGGAAACATGAAAGGCGGGAGGGAAATCTAATGAAACCAGCTCATTTCGATCATTTCTTTTTGATTCGTTTACTCGGCAACCCAGACGGCAGCCATACCCATACCAGTGCCGACGCACATGCTGGTGACACCAATCTTCTTGTTGGTGCGCTTGAGCTCGTTCAGCAGGGTGCTGACCTGTCGAGATCCGGTGCAGCCAAGAGGGTGGCCGAAAGCAATGGCACCACCCTTGGGGTTAATCTTCTCCTCGGGCAGGCCAAGTTCGTTGATACACCACACGCACTGGGAGGCGAAAGCCTCGTTGATTTCGTAGATGTCAACATCATCCTTAGTGATGCCGGCCTTCTCGAGAGCGACGGGGATGGCCTTCCAGGGTCCGATACCCATGAGCAGGGGCTTGACGCCAACAACGCTTGAAGTAACAAACTTGCCGATGATATTCTGGCCGAGACGCTCGGCGGTGGAGCGCTTCATCAGGAGGACGGCGGCGGCGCCGTCGGAGATCTGAGAGGCGTTACCAGCGTGAATGGAGCCATCCTTGGCGAAGGCAGGACGGATCTTGCCCAGGGACTCAGCGGTCATGCCCTCACGGATACCATCATCAGCCTTGACGGTGATGGTCTTCTCCTCGTTGGTCTTGGGGTCAGTCCACTTGACCTCGAGGGGGTAAATCTCATCGTTGAAGAGACCGGCCTTCTGAGCCTTGACAGCCTTCTGGTAGGAGTTGGCAGCAAAAGCATCCTGGGCGGCGCGGGAAACGTTGCGGTCCTTGGCCATCTGCTCGGACAGAACACCCATGGGAACCTTGCAGTTGGCGGACTCGGGGTGGCTCTCGAGGAGGTCGGAGAACTCAGTGACAGCACCGGGGCTAGAATGAAATAACTCGTTAGCATCTGGCGCCTTTTCCTGAGGGTTCCTGTATAGAAAACTTACCCATATTGTGAGGTCATGCTCTCCACACCAGCACCAATACCGACATCGATCATGCCAGACTTGATAGCGTTGGCAATATCTGCAATTGCCTGGAGACCACTGGAGCACTGACGGTTCAGACCCTTCACAGCGGTGCTTTCGGGGAAGCCAGCCACAAGAGCAGCAGCACGGAACTCGGTAGCACCACCGCCAGGGGCGAGAACGGTACCGACGGAGATATCCTCGACGAGGCCGGGATCAATACCACTGCGCTTAATGAGACCCTTGAAAACACCCGCGAGCATATCGGCGGCGGCGGTGTCCTTGAAGCCACCCTTTCCACCCTTGGTCAGGGCAGTGCGGAGAGCGCATGTGACGACGATATCATCGGGGTTCTTTTCGGTGAGGGCGGCAGCGCCCTTCTTGCCTCCGAAGTGGGAAGCCACCTGGTCGAGACGCTGTTGAGCTAAATATGGGGAATCCACGTGTCAGATTGCTTATCAACAGGGAGTTATTCTGCAAACTTACGAGAAGACATGATGACGTCAAGTGGGTGTGAAGGGAAAAGAAGGAGGGGCAAGGACGGAGAGGGTTAGATAGTGAAAAACAACAGTAAAGGAAGAGGGAAACCAGACGGATCCAAAACAAAAACAAAAGGAAACCTCCTTTTATAACTGACTGTCAACCAATGTGCCTGTGGTCCCAAGGATACCCCCAGCGTTTGTATTCATCCTGTGAAAGTACCGAGGCTGATGGGATCATTGTTGTTCCGGGCCACAGTCACGAGATGTCCTGTCTGACAAGCAAAGATTTCATGTGAAGATGATGGTGAGCTTCTAGCTTCCCCCAGCTGATAGGTCGTAATAGCCATTTTTAATCCACAGTTCTCATGATCAGTGGCGTCTGGTTACTCCGGAGTACTCCATCTTCTTGACATCACTCGGCTCCCCGAATTCTCTGACTCCGGGGTTGGGATGGGACTCAGACACACTCGTCTATATTTGCAATAATGACAAGGATTGAGAGACCTCTGAGAATAGCCGGCCTAGTTTTTCCAACATTACCGAATAATAATATTCCATTTCTTATTAATCCTCACGAAAAATCAAGAACGATGGCGGGGGGAACCAGGACTGTATATCGGAAAAAGCCAGAATAGTTCATTCCTCCGGCATCCGCCAACGTCTCAGTCGCGGTCGCCCATAGGAGAAGTGTAATAATCAATTCCGATCGGATGCGTTAGGACGATAGGCTAGATTGTCTCAGATTACTGATCCTCAGTGCCAGAGTAGGTTGGCAATAATTGAACAGTTTTAACCTAGGCACTACTGCCGTGCACTATTCGGTATTTCGAATTAATGCCCGATGAGTCAGATATACATGCATAGATAAGGTATCAGCAGACTATGCCTAGTTTAGTGATATTCTCTAACCCGATCAGGAACCACCAATAATCGTCCATCTCCAGAATAATTTCTCCAAGAACATGCTCTGATCCTCCTCACCTGCGACCAAATCCAACCCCCGCAAACCAACATGAGTTCCTCTCTCGCTCTGAGGAGACTATTCTCCTACGCTATCCCACCGGCAACGGCAACGGCAACCGCGCCGCTCTGCCCCTTCACAAAACCCGCCCTCAACCTCTCCAACAAACTCACATCCGTACGTCTACTCCCCAAATCACCGTCGCAAACCCACAGCCCATATCTAATAAGCAAATATCTCTCCAGATCACCCCCCAAATCCAACCCAGACGACCCCTCTCTCAAACCGCGCTCCTCTTCTCCTCCCCTTTCCGCCTCACCTCCCACCCCACCCCCGACGCAACCCCAACACAGCCGGAATCACAACCGCAAGACCACCCCGCCTTCGAAACAGACCCAGACATCTACTACAGCCCCTACAAACCCAAGCGCCAATGGCCCCCCGACATGTCCAAATTATCCCCAAAACACCAATTCCGACTTGAACGGAAATACCGGAGGCGCGCGGCGCTGAAGTACGCAAGACCGAAATGGTCAAAGGCGACGAAGCTGGTCCAATGGGGATCTATCTTTTGTATGTCCCCCTATGACACATTCCGCGAGTTTCCTAAAGAGAGGTGGATGCTTGTATGAAGAAAAAAGGAGAAGGGCTTTGCATTGGGCTACAAGAAGGCTAATTTCTTGACAGTTGTGCTGTTGTATGCTATGTTGTTCATGGAGTGGGACGACAAGGGGAGTCCATTTGATGAGGTATGTTTCTTATTTCTCTATCCCCTTTATTTTTGGAGGTGAGGAGGTCTGACTTGGGGAATAATCTAGATCCGAAAGTTCGTGTTTTCGAGTGTGAAGGGGGCGTTTTCAACTCCGCCACCTCCTCGTCCAGTGGGACGTTCGAATGATGAACCTATGATTCGGGAATAGAATTATGGATATCTTTTGGGATATTCATAAACTCTGCCTATTCTTGCTGCCTCAGCGTTGGTAAGCTGCATGATAGAATTCATGCGTCAATACTTATCTGAACTTTGAAGGTTGGATATCGATATCATAGATTAAGAGCGGTGGTTCTACATTGTATATTATGTAAAATAAGATGATAATTGCACATGTATTGATCATGCTAAGAGAATCTAACTGAAGCCTCTAGACTAAACATCACTTCATTTACTGTCGTACCGAGGTGTTCTGAACTACCACGCGTCTGTCCAAAAAAAGAATTGCAATGACTTCCGTTTGACATGCAACGAGGGGCAGGGATGTCAAAACTCATCATATCGCTGGCCTCGTTACTTCATTAAGTCATTTCGCCATGGCTGCTTTAACAAAAAAAAACGGAGAGATGCCCCCAAAACGCCAAAAATGCCAACGCCGTTCCTGTGGAAGTAAATCCCATAAACCATTCTGGGGGTCGGGAAAAGGGGAAAAAAAAAAAAGAAAAGAGAGAGAGAGGGAGGGAGAAAGGGTAAACTAAAACAAAATTAGGGAAAGGGAAATGCCGTAACGCCTGTTGATGGCTGCAGAAGATTGGGGAGATCGGAGAGTCCGTTTTGAGAAACTCAGCGAGATGTCGAAGGCCACGGGGAGAGGCAGTCACGGAAAGGCTTTTTCCTTTTTATACTTTTTCTTGCTTTTGTCGCGGAGAGTACGTCCTCTACAACCAATTTCGATCACCATCGACTTGCTGGGATACTCGGTTGCTGAGAGGGAGGTCGAGGGCCAAGTCCAACTTTGGAGGCTTTTCATCCAAAGCACTCTTTCTAGGGCTCCCGCCGCCAGCCTTAATAGGAGATTTGGGGGGTGATCCTGCCTCCTGTTTAGGAGGGCCCTCTCGCACCGAGATATATGGCCATTCATCCTCCACAGCGGCAGACACCCAGGTTCGTAGGCAATCGTGCACTGAGGAGTAGAACTTCTCCTTGCAAGTTCTCATTGTTCCGCCCATCACCTTCTCAAACCCGGAGGCACGGAGTTCTGCACGTAATTGGTTTCGATCATCCTCTGAGGGCATCGATGCAACAAGACCATTGAGGAGATCCAAGTGTGCTGCCAGATAATTCGTGGCATCCCACTCTACTCCCCCCACATAGGGTGCAGCAGGAACCGGAGGCCTGGGGGCTGGGAAGTGGCGCTCTCGGAAACTGTCTGGAGAGTTTATGTCGGCTTTCACAATTGGAATCACGTTCAAGTGGTGCAAGAAAATCCAGAAGACTTCTTTGGTAACATTGGTCACTTCCTTACACCAGACTCGGTAGGGACGCGACTGGTAAATGTTAGCAATGAATGAGAGGGGCTGGTTTTCTTCCGGTGGTGAAGGATCGCGGAGATATGATAGGATTCGCGTGGCAAGAGATGTCGCCATTTCACTAGAGGAAGCTGTCGAGAGCTGGGTAAATATGAGGTTTATGATGATTCCACGAGTGGTAAATTCGCTTGGGCCTTTTCTGTCCTTGTCAAATAACATTTTTAACAAGGCTGGGAACAGCTCCCCTTCAATCTCAGTCAGGCGTTGGAGTGCAATCGATGTCGTGCAAAGGGCCTTCAAGCACAAGAGTGTCTCATGCAGTAAAGTATCCTCGTGCTCTTCCCTATCAAAATATTAGTGAGCTATCTATGGTGAAGACTAGCCAGAAAGCATACCTCCATTCAACTTTCATGATTCGATAGATCAACTTGACAATCTCATCCATACCACCTTCTGCAATGAAGGCATCCACCCAGGTAACGGTCTCATTACGCAGGAGAAGGCGAAGCTTGTGGATCTTGCCAACTTCGATCATTTCCGGCTTGTGGATCTCTCTCAGGTAGTGAACGAAGTCTGATGGATCGGCTGCAGTATCGCGACAAGCCGTTGCAGAGAGGGAGGCTGTGGACGTCATTGGACTCAATAACTTGGACAGTCCATTAGCGGAAGTGAGATCAACAGATTTAGGCCGTCGGAACGAGCTTCCACTTTCTGGTCGTTGCTTCTTATCGGGCGATGACGAGCCCTTAGAAAGGGTAAAACCACGGCTTCTAGACCGTGATCGAGATCCTTTGCTGTCATAACTGTGGCGGTCCTCTTTGTTCTCCTTTCCGCGGCCCCGGCGACCACTGCCATCATTAGAAGATGCTGCTGCGCCAGCGCTAAGAGGTGCATTGCTTTCTATCTTATCCTTCTGGATGAAATCTGCCTTTATATTGGTGTCCAAAGACCTCATCTTGTCCCTCACAACATGAGGGATGTTTCTTGCATCCTGGTATCAGTTAGTGGCATCCCTCTCCATAAACTTATCAAGAATACTCACAAGAAGCTTCTCGAACTCGCTTTCAAGATCCTTTGAATTCAGGCGTCTCTGGAGGTCTACTTCCTGCTCTCTGGCATTGAATGCCGAGATTGCCGCTTGCACACGAGAGGCTCTCTTTGGGCTTGGCTGCGGTTTCGCCTCTACCTCTCGCCGAGAGCCGGGGCCTGATAGTCCACGTGGTCTTCTATAATCCTTAATGGATTCGGAATCTTGTTGGTCGGCAGGAAGCTGTTTGCCAGGTGAAGAGCCCTGAAAAGGCGACCAAAAATCTTTCATTTTGGTGCTTCCCGCGAAAAAATCGGACTTCGGGCGAGGCTTTGAATTGGTTGGATTGGTGAGCGACGGTTGATGATAGTCGTAAAAGTTCCTTTGATGCTCTGGTCCATACCCCTTGGGAGTGTACAGTGAAACTTCCTCTTGCAAGGTCCTGCGCCTGTTATGCCCATGAGACAGTCCGGATTCATCACGGAATGACTGCGCCACATATGGACCCCAGGCAGGAGATGGCATGTTGTCAATGAGTTCCAGAGGACTTTGGTTCTCTTTATCCTTAGCGCCTTTCGAGTCTTCATTTTTCCTTCCGCGCTGGGATCTTTTGAGGATTGCTGATAAGCTGTTGGCCGACTTAGCTTTCTTCGGCTTGAAGTTCGCTTCATCAGCTGGCTCTTCCTGTTTGCTATCCTTGCGCTCCATGTAGTTCCTCAGCGACTTCAATGATACTGCACTCTTGGTTTTCTTGTGTAGGCTATGTTTTTCCCGCTTGCCCGGTGAGCTTGGGTAGAAGATCGCATTGTCTGAGGAATCTCGATTGGCGGCAATTTCTCCCAAGGGCTGTTGCGTCAGGGCCGCATAAGCCTGGTCGACTGGAGACATGTATGGGTTCGTGGAAGGCTGGCTCGTAGGAGATACCTTCTGTAGAACAGCATCGTCCGCGGACTGGTTCCGTTTGTGACTCTTGGATGATAGAATCCCGCGAAAAACTGAGGGCTTGGAGGGGGTGCGAGTGGAATCATCGAAAATAGTGGGAGCTTGCATATTGCGAGCCATTTTTTGTCAAGCTTGGACTGACTGTATATCGTAAATGCACTGAAGGATTCAGCATGAGACACGCACCAAAGGTCAAAGAAATTGTAACGGGTAGGCGCAGAGAACTCACAATGAACTGCCGATACCAAACAAACAGTTGCAACCACCAAAGGGAAGAGACGAAGGAGACGAAGAAGCTGAAACAGAAAGAAAATGCTACGAAAAAAAGAAGAACAATAGCAGACGCAATGAAGATGCAACAGACATTGAACGACAACACAATGCAAAGAAGAGGGTCAGAAAAAAGTTGGAAGTGAAGACACACCCTTGGAGAGACCGGCAGAGCAACACTCAGCAGAAGGGACCGTGGGTGGGCAGGCCGGGAATTTGAAGCCTCCAGCAGAGTTGGAAGAGGACAACAGCCGTGATCATCGTCCGTGAGCTAAAGCAATCCGTCAGCGCCACTGCAAACGCAGGACGACGTGGGTGGACAGCAGGAAAGCGGAGAGCGTAAACACAGTGCGGGCATAGAGGTTGCTGGGGGCAACCCGTTCTAACGTTCGGGGGAGGCGGATCACCAACCTTCCACCAATTCCATCGCGCAGTGGGTTTTTATCCATCGAATGATCGTCGACAACTCGGATTAACAGACTTAATTGCATATTCCTCTTTGATTTCCTACGGAGGGGATAGTGAGACCGCATTGGGGGGGGGGGGGCGTTGATGGCCTCTCTCACACCCTGAACTACTAGACGGCGGCAAAAATATATACTCGTTGGCGCCAGAGTTACGTTGAGGATGATTTTCTGCCGATTAATGCGGTTATCAAATTATCATCACCCTGTCAACATCACGGTCAAACAAAAACAATGATGCGGAGCTAATGATTAGGATGCGGGGAATTGAACATGGCTGGAGTTGGAGAAGTACTGTCTTTATTTGCTGTTGTTTAATCGTATTTACTTTTGCAGAAAATCACCTGGCCGACATCACGGGACGCCAAGGGGATAGTTTCTTGGATCGCGGGGGCATCGAGGCCTTGGTATTTTTAGTGTGGGTAATGCGGGATCTTGGGCCTGAAGAAATAGAAGAAACCGTTTGATCGTCGTGTTGGCGAGGTCATACACAGTACTCTGTATAAAAACTAAAATTCGCTCTTTTGTCCCTGGGAGCTGTCCGGATGCTGAATTTGGGTATGGGGGGACCTTTGGAGTCTGGGAATGCTCCCGCTGGCGTCGTTATGTCTTCCAAACTTCCGCCTCAGGTCGACCTCGAACCTTGAACTGTGGATTCTGCATCTCTGTCCTTCTCCCCCCCTCCCCCCCTCAATCACCTTGATTTTCCTCGAGGATTGATCTTTCTATTGTGTTCCGATCTGGTTCCCCGCTCCGACAGCGTATCTCCACACAGACACACCGGAGATTCGGGTTCCGGGCGCATTTGTGGGCGTGCTTATCAAAGACGCTCGAGTGACGGCGTCGGGTTTAGAACTAGACCAGAAATATAGCTGGCCAACTCATTGAAACCCCATTATATATCTGCCTAGCATCACCTGCTTCAATAATTGAACCTGTTTGACAAGAGGGCGGTCCTCATCACTATGAATTGCCCCTCTCGAACCGACAACACCCTCGACCACCCCGGTTGGAATCAAAACCCCCCGGCTTTGAGTGCTGACACGACGACCCGGGAAGACTTCAATGGCATGGCAAACTCCAAGGTACACCGAGAACATGCCTCTGGGGCACAGGGCGAGGGGATCATGGTAGTGGAACGTCGATCACTGAGCGTGAAAGGGGAGGAGCCTGGGATCAAGCAGCCTTCTAACGGCGGCGAGGTGTTCCTCGCTGCCTCTGGGGAACAATCGCCCAGGAGGAACAGCGGATCACCTCGTCGTCCTTTGAAACCCTCTTTCAACACTTATTATCGGTATGTTGTACAAAGCCTTGTGAAATTTAGTCGCTTCGTGGGCCCAGGCTTTTTGATTGCTGTCGCTTATATCGACCCCGGAAACTATGCCACCGACGTCGCAGCTGGCGCGGAATTCAAGTACGCCCTTTTATTTATCGTCCTCCTATCCAACATATTTGCGATATTTTTACAATCGTTATGCATTAAACTTGGTACCGTGACTGGATTGAACCTAGCCGAAAACTGTCGCGAACACCTTCCCAAGTGGTTGGTAATTATCCTCTATTTCTTTGCGGAGGCTGCTATAGTCGCAACAGATATTGCCGAGGTATACCTCCACTCGGCCTAATATTTACATGCACGCCTTATATTTATATTGGAAAGTCATGCTAAGTGATGTACAGGTAGTTGGCTCGGCGATTGCACTTAATCTGCTCTTGAAGATCCCTCTTGTTGCTGGCTGTGCAATTACTCTCGCCGATGTTCTCGTTATCCTCATCTTCTATAGACCCAACGGCTCAATGTGGGGTCTGCGTCTATTTGAATGCTTCGTCATGCTTCTTGTTCTTGGGGTTGTTATATGTTTTTGCATCCAGCTTTCTCTTATTAAACACCAGTCAGTTGGAGAAGTTTTCAGGGGTTATCTCCCATCTTCTGCGGTAGTGCAGTCCAAAGGGTAAGTCATGAGAGATTTCAAGAAAATTGGATCAAGGTTCCTAATTCCAAATATTTCTCAATAGGCTTTATCAGAGTTGCGGGATTCTCGGCGCTACTGTCATGCCCCATTCTATGTTTCTCGGTAGTGGTATCGTCCAAGCTCGTCTGAAAGAATTTGATGTCACGCAGGGCTATGTGGATCCTTCAGTCTGTATCGGAAGTGCTGGCGGAGAAGTTGAGTATAGACCATCTCTCGGTGCTATCCGGGGATGTATGAAATACTCCATCATAGAACTTGCGTTGTCATTGTTTACCTTTGCGCTCTTTGTCAACAGCGCCATCCTTATTGTGGCTGGCGCGTCTCTTTATGGAACGCCGGCTGCTGATGATGCTGATCTCTGGGGTATCTACGATCTCCTGTCGTCCTCGATCGCCCCCGCTGCAGGCTTGATATTTGCCCTGGCCTTGCTTCTCTCCGGTCTTTCTGCGGGGATTGTTTGCACCATGGCAGGCCAAATGGTCAGCGAGGGCATGTTGAACTGGAGTATCCGGCCGTGGCTTCGCAGACTTCTAACAAGATCTATCAGCATTATCCCGAGCATCATCATCGCGGCCGCAGTTGGTAAGGATGGGTTGGACAAGACCCTCACTGCCAGTCAAGTGGTGCTGAGTGTGATTCTCCCGTTCGTTAGTGCCCCCCTCGTCTACTTTACTTGCCGCAATCGGTACATGACTGTTCCGATTGACCGGATGCATGAAGGCGAGGGCGGCGCCGCACCAGGGGAAGGAGTGAAGATGGGCAATGGTGTCATTCTTTCTGGCATTGCTATCTTGATATGGCTGATCATTGCAGTCATGAACGTAGCCCTGCTTGTTCTTGTGGGGCTTGGCAAGGCTTGAAGAGTGAGATATGGGAAGTGCATGTTATACAAAGATACAAGTAAATAGACCTGGTGTACATATGGGCTACAGTTTCAGTATCCAGGATCCAGGGGAGAAGACGATAGAATATAAATTTGGCTGAATAGGGACCTGTGGATCTCCAAAGCGAATAAAGAACATGAACTTCCCAACTCCGATGCTCCCATGAACAAAGCAGAACAAGATGAATATTAACAAGGTCCGCTTCCACCATCAACCAAGCCCGGTGGCCGGTTCCTTGACCTTGGCCTGCTCCGGTGGCTCATCAATAAACTGAGGCGGTGCCACCTCGTCCTGCAAGAAGCTGGGCACGCCACTCTCACCCATCGCGCTCTCAAACATCGTATCCTCACCTAGGGCTTCCAACTCCGCATCGAGTTCCGCCTCGTCCACATCCTCCGGGACATCATATGCTCGAGAGATACTTTCCTGAATCTCATTGCCGACATCCATCAAATCCGCCATCTCATCCTGCATCCGCTCGATCTGATCGATATCGATACTCCCGTACTGCTTCTTGAGCGCCTTCGTCGTCGTCTTCATCGCATCCACGGTCGTCATGACATTCTTCAGGTTATCCTGCATCATACCTGCCTGCTCCATGTTCCAGGACTGCTGGGATAGCTGGTCTCTCTGTGCCTCGTATTGTTTTCGTCGTTCGAGTACCTTCCGGGCCTTCTGCCTGATCGCGTTCTTGCCCGGACCGTCGCGCATCTTGGCCATCTTAGATTGGTACGCCGCGAGCTCCGAGTTGAGCGCTGCAAGCTTCACGTCTACGCTGGCGATCCGGTTGTCGATCTGTTTGGAGTGTTTTTGTTTGTTTAGAATAGGCTGTGCGGGGAGGGGAGGGGCAAGGTGTTGGCATGAGTTTGGAGTCTGAAACTTACATTGGATATGGCGCCTTCAAGCGTCGGTTTGGGCGCCGCATTCTTGGAGCCGAATAATCGATTCATGCTGAGTAGCAAGAGGGGTTCGGGGTTGTGAAGGAGGTGGTGTCTTGTGGCAAGCTGGAACCTGTCGAGCTGCCTAGGTACCTACTGCGCTGTGATGGATGACGGCAGGTGGTTGGCCCTTCCTATTGGGGAGTTTCACAGTGCCGCTTTATGTAGGTGGGGTAGCCGTCACCTGACGCCTTCTCACTAACAAAAGACACAATATCAATGGTTTCCTGCCTTACGGTCTGGTCTCATGATGAAGGTTTCCACTAGCCGCCCACATGGGCAGCAAACCGCCTTGACGTATGGTTATTATTGTCTCTTCAGACATCTTTATTTGTATCACTTTCTTGTGAGGAATGTCATTCTCATGGGGCTGGGATATAGTTATCTTGCGAAACATAGAATATTTAATTAGACTGAGACTCATTTCAACCAATTTTTGGGATTTCAAGACACCCAAGAAGTGGCATTGCTCTCTGCGTCAACAGGCAAAGGTGGATTCCGAAATTATGGAGAAAAGATACTTTGACTCGGTAAAATGTACTCGCTACTTCAGCTGAAGTGCGTGGGCTGTGGCTGAGGCGGTACCTGATACCTCTTCACCTGAACCCTCAGCCTGCAAGGCAAGTCGAAGAATATGAGACAAAACTATTATTATTATTATTATCTCCCACCTAATTTCTCCCTATCTCCGAGAGAGACAAATCAAATGTAGATAGACCCTTCGAAAAAAAAAAGTATCCCATAAAATAAAAGATTCCTGGAATTCAAGTCCGCCTCATTAATAATACCCACCATTGCTCTCCCAAACCCACTTGAAACGATCGGTCGCGCTCCACGCTTCCCCCCCCTCCTCTCTCACTCTCGCTTCTCCCTCAATCCTCCGTCACGTCAGCTTTTTGTGGTTGACTTTCCCCGCTGCCGTTCATTGGGCTTGTTGGGTATTGTCGCCTGCCTTCCTGTCCATCGCTTGTCAGGGATCAAAGCTGCCAGCCGATCCAGACGCTGCCGCCAGCGCACACCACCATCGTCGTGACTGACCTGGAGCGAACGCCAGCCTACCTATCCTGAACTCTCCTCCTACTGTTTTGGATGACTGGCATCCCTCCCTCAAGTGACGGTCTGGTTTTGCTTCTGTAACGCCTCCGGGTTGACTGAGTAACCTTCCCCCCTCCCAGCAAGGACTCTGCCACCTGTCCCTCTTCCCCCTCGGGTCGTTGAAGGTATGTACGGCGTGCCTCCATTAGATCCCATTTTCCCGCCTTCCCTCCCACGTCTCTTACTGTCTTTCCCTATCTCTTATTCCCCAATACTATCCCTTGTCCCTTGACTCACCCTAAGGTCGACTTGGCTCTGGGGCGCCACCACAATCCCATGATATGCCACTCCGGTCCATAGCATCACTGTACTGACTTGCCTACTTTAAACCCCCAGCGCTTGGTCGCTCCGACTGTATTGCTCCTGCCGACTACTACTTGCCTCTTATTCCCATTTCGCTATAACGAACAACCCACTGATGTGGTATATGGATACCCCCTAACCCACACGTGTCCCACGACGTTCTCGCACCTTACACGAGGTGTACCTTTTCCTCGATCCTTTCGCCCCACCTACCAGCTTTGTATCGCATAGGCTCTCCGTTACCGATTACCGGCGAAAGGACGACCTTTAAAAGTGCCTCATTCATCTTATTCTTTCCATGACTTGCCTCGCCCAGTTATATAATCCAACATGTTTTGGCGTTTCGGGGGATATGCGAGTATCTCCACCATCGATACTCTTCTGGACAAGCCGGATGTCTCTCTTGAAGAGCTGTTAGACGAGTCCGAGCTGATCCAGGAGCTCAAACAACTTAATACGAAGCTCGTAGAATATTTACGAGAAGATAATGTCTTGAAGAAACTCATGGACTATGTGATTGCTCCTAGTCTAGTGGATGACGACGACGACGAAGATGATGAAGATGGGGATGTCAATGCTGCGACAAAGGCCAAAGATAGCTCCCCTGAAAAGGAAAAGCGGACTGATCCCCTGAGGGATGTGCTGGACCCTGAGGATATTGAGCGGGCGGAAAAAGAACGCCTCAAGCGAGCCTACGTTGCGTGCGAGATTCTTTCGTCTGAAGTCTGGTCGATATTGGATTCTATTATGCTCAACCCCGACTATCTCCGAGATTTCTGGGGCTTCATTAAGCGTCCGGCTCCCTTGGATTCCGTCCAGGCAAGCTACTTCACTAAGGTGAACGAGACCCTCTTGGACAAGAAAACTGGTGAGATGTTGGAGTTATTAAGATCCATGGACGGGCTTGTTCCAGCAATTCTCCAGCATGTTGATAACCCGATGGTGATGGACCTTCTTTTGAAGCTGATAAGCTTAGAAAGGGCGGAAGGTGGCCAGGGTATTGTTGATGTAAACCTTGTCGATTTCCCCCACATGCAAGTTTTCCTGGTCTAACATGCGATTTAGTGGTTGAAATCCCAAGATCTCATACCCAAACTCCTCGCCTTCCTCGCGCCACATTGGCCCGCTTCCGTCCAAACTTCCGCTGGAGATTTCCTCAAAGCCATCATTACGATATCGGCAAACGCAACACAGAGCGATCAGTCATGTATTGGACCTAACAGTTTGACTCGCCAATTGGTTTCCGCTCCCTGTGTGAAGCTTCTCGTCAACTCGATGCTTCAAGGTGGAAATCCCCTGACTGTGGGCGTTGGCATTGTTATTGAAGTAATCCGAAAGAATAATTCCGATTATGATCCGGAGCACCTCAACAGCCCCGACTCGGTCCCATCTACATATGATCCTATCTACCTTGGTACCTTGCTCCGGACATTTGCCAAGCATATTCCCGATTTCATGGAGCTGATTCAAAGCTCCAAACACACAATCAATGATGGAGGGAAGATAAAGAGTGTCGAAAGAGGCCACCTGAACTCCGCGTGGGGCGCCAAGATCGAACCTCTGGGTTTTGACCGATTCAAAACTTGCGAACTCATGGCTGAGTTGCTACATTGCAGTAATATGGGTCTCCTCAATGAACCTGGAAGCGATGAATATGCTCAACTACGAGATGCTGAGCGCGAGAGGTATCTGAAAGAGGTCGCATACGGTTTTCATGGTGAAGGGACATCTACGATCGATGGAAACGACTCAACCGTGGATTTTGTCAATGGCTCTGTTATCGGTTACGGTTCACCGGAGGACTCCAGGGTCCTTGAAGCCGCGAACACTGCGGACGAAGGATTCGAAGATGTCGGTTCCTCAGGCGTCCTGGTCGACAAGGAAAAAGACAGCGAGCCCAAGGAGAACAAGTCTGAGCCTGCTACCCCATTGCCTGAGAACGCATCTTCTGCTCCGACGGAAGCGAAGGAGCAGATCTCCTCAGAGACCCAAAATCCTTCACAAACACCTCTATCTGATCCTTCGTCACCTGCCACGTCTGGAATCACCGCTAAAATCGGGGAGGTATCTCTTGAAGGTAAATTAAACGAACAGGCCCAAACCCCCACTGGTGCATCGACTGCATCCGAATCGAAAGATGAACCTGCTGCCTCTGTCCCGATGGCGTCTAACCCTGATGCTGTGCCACCACCTCTTTTCTCCGCGAAGCAGGACTCCCAGCAACCAAACACCTCGGAGACTGATGGCCCGGCTCAAACATCCAACGATCCAGGTCCGATGCAATCTAGCAAGGAAGCTCAGTCTTCACAGGGCAACGACGGGGAATCGCAACATCAACACCCAAACGTCCAGGTCGACCACAATGGTCAGCCCGTTGTAGGCGACTATCTCAAAATCATGTTCGTGAAGCACCGGGTGGTGCCTACTATTTTGGTGAGTGCTGAATCGAGCCTGTACTCTGCTGAAAGTAACTAACCATCATATTTTTTCGACGTTCTAGGGCTTTTTCTTCCGTTTCCCATGGAATAATTTTCTCCATAATGTTGTCTATGACGTTATCCAACAAGTTTTCAATGGGCCTATGGATCGCGGGTTCAACCGAGTGTTGGCAATTGACGTCTTTGAGACTGGCAAAATTACGCAGGAGATCATCAATGGTCAAAAGCGAAGCGATGAGATACAGCAAGCAAAGCAGATCAGACTTGGCTATATGGGCCATTTAACCCTTATCGCCGAGGAAGTTGTCAAGTTTAGCGAGCGCCACCCCCCGGAGCTGCTCGCCCAGGTGGTCATGGAAAGCGTACTGAATCCTGCGTGGATTGAGTATGTTGAGCAGACCCTTTCGGAGACAAGAGAACGCGATAATGCTATTCTTGGTGGGGTTCGTCCTGATATATCTATTGGACACCGCCAGGGCATGCTGAACAGCGGTCAGAGCATGAATTCTTCTTCCGCGCTTGCTGAAGCAGGGTTGAATGGCGGAATTGGAGGATCCAACTTCCAGGGTTTCGATATGAACCAGGGAAGTGTTTCGGGCGGCGCTTTTGGCCTTGGCGGCGGCGGCAGTTCCCTTCTCAGTGGATTTGCAAGCTCTAGCGATGATGATGAAGATGAAGAAATGGAAGATCAAGATGATCGACACATCGTCGAACAATCCGCAGAAGGCGGATCGGAGAACGTAGGTGATGATTTCTTTACTGATGTTGACATGCAGGATGCTTGAATGCGTCTCCCCATTGCATACCCCTTTTATGCATTTCATCTCAGATACCCACTTTTTGCTTGCATTATTTTCATTCACTCGTTTTATGTATCCGCCAGCTGTCTCGTTTTCGGAGAAAAGCAGCTAGAAGGCAAACGTTGGTGCATGATGACGGGAGTGGTGGAAGTCATAGAGGGCCATACACATGGAGCGTTGATCTAACGCTTTTTATATATGTATGAATTCATTTACGGTTCCTCAGCTCCCCGAATCGCGCGGCAATCTCTGTGAACCAGACCTTTCTCTGCTAGTCATATAGATAGTCTGTTCCTAGGCCTACTATTGGTTCTAGTTTTTTACATACCTCCTGGGTTGGTTTGGTGATCTGCGAGTTTTCGTTCTCATGAATAGTTGTCTGATATGCTTGCGCACCACGAAAAACATTGGGAAACACTGAACTAACCGCGAATTAGTCCTCCGGCAACTCTACAAGTCAGCCGATACCGATTCTCCCTCCACCCCCAGCACCCTTGAGTCTCGGCCCTTCACGAGCGCGCCGACAGCTTGCCGCACGCCTAGCCCTTCAGAAACAACAGGCGAATGAGAATCTCGAAGGCGGCGAGGAGAAAGGCGATGATAAGACCTTGACGAACGTGCACGATAGCTCTGAATTTCAATGGCCTTCTAACTCATTTGTGATCGCGGGCTTGGATGAGGATGGTGATGGGAGTCGCTCGCCCGGAAGGTCAGCGTTCCCTTCGTCCGACTTCCCCCCTGCAAATACAGACCATCCTTTTGCATCCTCCTCATTCCCTGATTCCGGATTTAGCCCCTCCGACTCGCTCTCTACGGGGTCATCCGATGACGGAGAGGATATGATGGGGGGAGTGCGGCGCAAAGAGCGAGTTCCTTTGGAGGTTGATGACGATGACGACGATATGGGCGAGATGGTCGGCCCTTCCATGGATTCTCGTATGATGGACTCCGACGAGGAGGACGAAGCGATTCTCAATGAATCGCTAGGCTATCCGGAATACGGGGCACAGTTCAAAGGTTTTCGGCGATCTCGACTGGGGCCTTCCCCATTTGGGCATGATGACCAGAATGACAGTAGCGACGGCGAGGACGATGGATTAGTTGAAATCCTGGTTCCTGGACGGAAGCCTTCGGCAACCTGAGGAGGGCCGTCTATTTCCATTCCTGTTGGCTGATACCCATCGTTGGCAATTTTTTTTTATGAGTGGCGACCATGTTTTGACTGTTTGAGATGAACTCATTCCCTCATGATGATGATTATGATGATGTACACTATTTCCCCTGCATGGCATTGTATATGTTTCGAATGCATCTTTGGATACGACGAGAAGGAACAGAACAGGGCGCAGCTAGCGTGGCCTGTTGGATGAATAATTGGTGCTACGGGAGGCACTCGAAAGCTTGGTTTGCGTGGATTTTGGAGATTTTTTACGATTTACTGGCGTTGTTTCCTTGATGTGTTCATTGTCGTGCATTTGCATTTGTCTATGGGGATATAACTGCTCGAAGACTAGCCTCTGTCACCGGAGACTTGTACGATAGTTTAATAGACGAATGGTTGTGCTTTTTTTTTTAATTTAATGGTTTTTGCCCTAGGATGCTTCGTTCCATTATTGCGGTAAATTTAGGTAACTGTGTAGTCAAGGTATCTCCAGGTACGCCTGGAAATTGCATGCAGAGTGGGACGTCACCAACTCAGAGTTCCCACAGACATCCATTCCTTTATTCTATCCACCCACCACAACTCCCAGGTTGCGCATTTCTTTCTAGGCCTTCCCACCAGAGCTTGACAGGGAAATCTAGAACTAATTGAATTACATCACGCATTGTCTTATTTGTACGGAGACTGATTTCTGGGGACCATGGCCAACGAACATGGCTCAAGTGGGGTTCCAAGGTGAGCTCTTCCCACGCAATTTTTCACCTCATCGTCCCCTCCAATTTGTTGCGTAGCCTTGACATCGAAACAACCATAATTGGGTACAGTGCTGTTTAATTTATTTCTTCCTACTCGCTCTATTCCCCCCATGTGTCTGTGTATTTAAGCGAAAAGGAAAAAATCCAACTGCTAACCTAAAGGGCAGCCAGGAGCTGTACTATACCCTTTTAGAATGGATGTGCAACCACGGCGGCCATCTCCACGAAAGCGTGCAGATAGACCAAGATGAACAGCACGGCGTACATCTTCGGGTCAAAAATGACTGGAAGACAGGTGTACCGAGCAACACGCACATCATCAAGACCCCACTGGCAGCCACCTTGTCGTACTTCAACGCTATAGATCACCGACTCATGGCAGATGACCAAGCCGTTTCGGCTCATTTCCCAGCGCACGGGTTGAGCTTCCCCTCTTCATTCGTGCAGGCTGTTGGGCCTGAAGAGACTGCCATTTTCTTCCTAATTGGCCAGTATCTCCGAGGAGAGGAGAGTTTTTGGTTCCCCTATCTCCGTACGCTTCCTCAGCCGGGTTCTTTCACGACCCCTCCATATTACGAGGGGGGGGATTTAGAATGGCTGGATGGGACGAGTTTACTTCCGGCGAGGGAGCAGAAGTTCCGGCTTCTTAAGGAGAAGTATGAAAGCTCGTTTAGTGAGCTTGGTAAGGCGGGGTTCGGGGATCTTGCGGAATATACATGGTGAGTGTGTACCTTTCTGAATAAGTTGTGGCATTGACGGAACTAAGTTGGTTGTAGGGATCTTTATCTCTGGGCTTCGACTATCTTTGTTTCCCGTGCGTTCTCAGCGAAGGTGCTTTCGGGGGTGCTTCCTGAGCTGGGCTTGCCGGAGAACATCTCTGTTCTTCTGCCTTTCATCGATATGCTCAACCATCGCCCATTGGCTAAAGTGGAATGGCGTGCTGAGAAGGAAAACGTTGACTTTGTCATCATCGAAGAGGTTCCTGCAGGCCAGGAAATTGCGAACAATTATGGGCCGCGGAATAATGAACAACGTACGTATTGGCATGCCCGGAGAGTCATTTATATACGCTAATATGAGAGTACCAAGTGATGATGAACTATGGCTTTTGTTTGGTGAACAACCCAACCGACTATCGGACCGTCAGTTTAAGAGCGCCGCCGGGTAGCCCTCTCTACGATGCAAAGGCCCAGCAACTCCAGATGTATCCCGACCTGGCCAAAGACCCGGAGGACCACTATTATGTATTCAACATCTTTTATCCCCTGCTAGCGCCGGAGAGTCCGATGGAGCACTCGATATTTTCACCCGCCCTTTTCAATGCAGTTTCTGTCTTAGCTGCAAACAACAGGGAATCGGAGACGCTCGAGATTTTGGAGCATGAGATTCGACTTTCGAACGTGTATGGCAATTCACGCGCAGCGCTTGCCGCCATCAGTCAGATCGTGATCGAGCTCATCACACATATTGTGAAGCTAAAGGCCTCCGCCCCGGGCTCTCAAAGCCCTGGTAATCTTAAACAGACACATGCTAAGATCTACCGTGACAGCCAAATCGCACTCTCGGAAACAGCCCTCGTTATTGCTGCCTGGACCTTGCTCCGTGCACGCCAGCATGGCTTCCGTGGAAGCTGGGAAGAAACGAAGAACCTCCTTGGCAGCCATATGGCGCGTATCCCCGCAGGAAAGTTTTCAGAGGAGATCCAATCCCGAATCCAGGTCAGGATTCTAGAGCGGCCGTCTCTACTACCTAGTAGTGGAGAGCTTTTTGCTTTGAGTGACTTACCCGGTGTTCTTGGTGCCGAAATGCAGGGACCTTCCCAACAATGTTTTAAAGATATCCTGACAGCTTCCGAGCGTGGCATCCCACCGCTAAGAGGAATCCCCGAGACGGGATCTCCATTCCGCTATCCGCTGTTTGTCTGTTTCGTCGTTGCAGTCTACACCGCTCAACAAGCTTCATCCTCGGCGAGTAGTTTATTATCTTCCCGGCTCTCGCGCTGGACTAGCTTCCTCCTGGAGCACTACCCACCTCCCCCCGAGGATGTTGCATGGGCGCTAGAGGATGAGGATGATGAACAGCTTCTGGATATGCTTGATGAGGTTCTGGAAAAGATGCGAGATAAGAGCCCTGATAGCTTCTCCAATCTTGAACAATTCACTGGCGATTGGCGAAAGGACGCTTGGTGGCTTTCTCCAAATTGGGTGCGATGGGCTTGGATGGTTACAGAGCAAGAGTGTGTTCAGGCACCTGAAAATCCACTAGGGTTGCTGGCTCCGCAGAGTTCTGGGGGTAACTTGGTGATGTTATCGACAGAGACATACTTGTATATACCCCAAGAGCAGTAGTTCTGCTGCAGTAGTCCATTGATTCGAACATGTACTTCGAGCTCTCTCTATAGACAGCTAATAATTTAATTACCATATAATCATTTTGGCTTGGGTATTGTCTAATCAATAGGCATTCAGTGCTTTGCTATAATCCACACGTGATTTAGGTTGATGTGAAGATAGTCTCGTATTTATGAGCCATCCTCTGACCTGATGATGTGGCACTCGTTGGAGTTAACAACTCACAATCCAAGACACGAGGCGGTTTTAAGATTTTCTCCTTTTATTGCATCCTTTGCTCATGTCGACAAAAGTAAAGATGACTCTCTTGACTAAACTGTCCCTACTACATATGCCAAATGAGATCCTGCTGCTTATCTTCCACCAAATGGCAACGGTGCAGGATGCTTGCAACCTCGCTCGGTCATGCCCACGGCTATACAGATTGTTTCAAAGCGGCAGGAATAAAATTGATATTCTTCGATCGGCGGCGAGTGTGCCCTGGAAACCTGATTATGGCCTAGACAAGGCTTTCTCCTGTAAATCCATTGAGAAACCCTATATGAGTGATTCAGAATCGGCTAAATGGTGTTGCTACTAGCGTTCATTCGAATACCACCCTTTAACTGGCGTCTCCAGGGTGCAAAACAGTCCACATATATCCTAATTAGTGTTGACTATGGTCCCATTTCAGAGGACCAGGCTGCACATGCAATGCTGGATTTGATGACCATCCAGGGTCTTCCTCAACATCTTACCAGTACATTCCAGGGCGCACTTGAAACGTTTCTGGATCAGTTCCACGAACTCAATTGTCGCTGGCCGAACTATTTCGAACGTGAAACAGAGGAGATGTTCTCCGCTGCTGCTCGACTCCAGTTGGAACTTCTACGCGAGTCATCCGGTGCCATCGCCGACTTGTCCAGTGATACCACAGTGATTGCGTTATCTCTCCACTGTTACCTTGTCGTCCGTGCCCCGGACCTTATTGGCGGGTATACTGTGAAATGTACAGAGCGTGAGCTATTTGAAGAAGGTTCTCCCGTGATTCTTGTAGAGCCGGGCGATGATGACCGTCTCGTTCTCCCCACCATAAAGGTTCACAAGCTAAAGAAATGGAGAACTTCGCATTCTCCCAACCCCGAGCCTAAAGAGATAAAGCAGGGGTTTCATCTCGACAGCGGCCTCGACACTATGCTAGAGTATATAACTCAGTCGTCGTTTCAACTCCTGGATACCCAAGATCCGCGACATTGGCCAACGGTACTACACGTGCTTGCGATCCTTGCCCACATCAAAGGCTCTTTAACACCTCACCAGACATGGTTACGAAAAATTCGCGAGGTGTGTAATGCACTAGTCGTTGTCTCCCGGGATCTAGCACGCTATTATTACGTCTGCACAGATGGTGGGAAGATCCTGAGAAACCACTGGGATGAGGAGGATTATGGCCGGCGAGTGGGACAAGACCAAGTTGCTATTGAACATGCTCGCATTTTAAATCGTCTCTGGCTTGATGCAGGTAAGATGAAAATTCTGGTCGGATTGTCTCGGTGTCTAACGTTAATAGATGGCGGAGAATGGGACCAGAGGGGTGGGAAAGGGATAGAGCATTTCATGGACAAAGTTGAACATTTTGCTTATGGTTGTGCCGTTTGGTAGCTCACTGGGAGGCCACTGGCAATAGAGAATGTCGGAGGGACCTCTTACAGTTGAATTGCGCTTGCAAATAATAAATTTCCACCATTAAGCTCTCGAGTTCTAGAACTTGTGGAAGAGATGAGTAGATAATCGCTTCAAGGGCGAGATACAAAGCAACAAGAGCACTTGTCCTGGTGCAATAACGGCCTAGCAAAGTAGACAAGACGAGGCGGATAAATTCAGGGCTTCAATAGACAAGAGTCGCATTCTCCATCAAAACAAAACACTCGACTTCGCTTAGATTGGCATCCATCACTTGGACCTTTCGATGATTTTCGGAAAATACGACATGGTAGAGGTGGCCCTGAAACTCTAGTACAGATGTCAGTCCAGCTATTAATGGGCGATAATAGAATTACCTGGATGAGACTTCTGCGGCAGTCTGTTAGTGAAGTCAAGAACAATGTACTCTTCCATCTTTGCTTGCTCGATCATGCTAAAATATTGTCCGTTTCGTTCAAATCTTTGCATGTGTTGCAAAAGCCTATCGCGGTCTCTAAGAAGCTCTATTCCCCACTTCTCCTGGGCCACGAGGAAGTCAATTGTGCCTCCCTTGGTACCTGCCTTGATTACAAACTCAGGAGACATAACAACATGACCATCGAGCAAAGGAAACAGGCAACGATAAAATTCCTTTTGATACTGATCTTCTAAGGGTAGGGAATTACCTGTCAGCGAGCGTGGGGCATCTGATAACTGACGAGGCTGGAAACACTTTATGGCATCAAGCGCTAGTTGTAGGGGAGAGCCATAACCAAGTGTGTTATCAGAATGTCTCTCTGAGAAAAGATATTGGCAATACCTGGATAATTGTATTAGCAATCTGTGTAAAGCAAGTTATAGACTATGCACCTACCAGCGGTGGACTTGACTTGCGAATACAAAGTGGACACCACTATCTGATTTCTCAGCGTGGAGCCACCCATTAATCCAGAGTCTTTCAAGAGCCTCTTTTAGTTCTGCACTCTTGTTCTCGAAGCAAGACTGGTAGATCCCATCACAAGCAATAGCGACCTTGAGAACACTAGCAGGGCCATATTTTTGTATTATGTGCGGTGGAGGTAGACCTCTGGCAAATGGGAGGCCACATATCAAGTCGAAGAATCGTTTGGGGTCACTGAAGAGAGCTTCGCTTGCTATTGACCAAGTGATAGGTCGATGGCTGCGCACGATCGTATAGAGTGCCTGTTGTGCGAAGTACTAAATTAGTATATTGGTCTCTAAAAGAATCGGGCTCTTAATTCAGGACATGGCTTACAGGTAAACGGTTCAGAACTTGGGTGAGAGATGTAAGCAACCCAACATGTCCGCTGCTGCTCAGAAAAAATCCTTGCTTCAAGTCTTGTGTCAAAATAGCTCCAGGGTTTGGAATAAAAGTTGGCACATATCGGTCCAGTACTTCATTTGCTTCATCCTCATCAAGCAGTAGACCAACAGGTTTCCAAGGTGTTTCGACATTCTCATCTGGTTTGAGTGATATCTGCTGTTCCGCGCTGAAGATCATCGGAGTCTTAATATATTTCTCCTGCTCGAAGCCATTGAAGCCTCTTGTCGGAGAGCCGTAAGACACGAAGAGAATGATGTACACCTGGGATGCTGGTTCAACAGCCTTGAATAAATCAGCCCATAACTCGCCGTCCCAATAAGACTCTTGAGCCTCGTCGATAAGGAGAAAGCCTTGATGTGTCAGCCACTGGCGGCCATGAATTCCAGTTTGTGCCTGGAGATAAGCGGCCCAGCCGTTTGCACTGCAAACAGATTTAATATCCCAACCTGAAAGAACATAAACAGGAGTTGCTGGGTCGCTTTTAAGCAACTTGTTAACTATAAGATTCAAGATTGTCGTTTTCCCCGAAGCAGGAGTCCCGTTTACTCGGATAATATGGAAGTATTTCACCCGAGCAATAAGTTCGTCGACCACTTTGTTCCGGGAAGCAACTTGAGACCCAATGGCTGCGAGAATTAACACTGATCTTGCCGTGTCTCGACAGTGTATTACTGACCCACAGACTGAAAGATCCGTGCGGGCGGAGGGCCGGAATTAGGAGAGTCTGCAGGGTAGTATTAGCAACAGAGAATCAACACTAAGAGAAACCCACTATAGCCAACGTGTAGAGACATCGGATGCGAGCATTTATCGCATTCTCCTAGGTTGATCGATTCATCAAGATGCGACATGAAAGACCCGGAGGTGCACATGCACTGGAGTAAACCGGTTTCGTTTCGCCATGAGCAAGGCCCCATGGTGAGGAGCAAGTTCTGTTTGTTGGTGTTGGCGGAGGATGGTGTCAAAATTTGGCAGGTGGGGAAGAGCGAGGAAGGAACAATAGGGGATTGAGGTAGGTATGACGGGTTGAGGAAACGTAAGTCGGCCATCTTGTCAGTTATATTTTTCTTTATGATGCCTGTCAACCATTCCATCTTCGAGATCCGAATATCCCCGCGCAAGCAAAAGCCACTAACACACAAGAGAGCAGCCGTTAGTAGTGATCTTTGCATTCTCTTCAATAAGACATCTTAACTAACTTACTTAACATTATATTTTCAGACCGCACAGCACGTCTCGTCAGGTGAATACTCGAACGAAGACTTTTCAGTCCAAGAGATTAAAAGTAGTGGGTTGGAGGGTGAAGTGAAGTGTGTAAGAGACGAGAAAAGGTAGTTAATTATTCAACTGCTCTGTCACATGACTCACATTATGGCCTGGTGAAGCATCAGGATTCCGACTTACTAAGTGCTATCCACCACCTCGCGGATTAACCAACTCAACTATCAATACCACCTCCCTATATAGAACGCATGATTCGGGAGCTACGGTTATTCAACCCCTTTAAGATTGACATGAAGCTATTCAGTAGCTATAAAAACCTCTAGATAGTCATTTATTTGGAGGTCAAGCCTTAATTCAATCTAGAATTTAGCTTTAACGTAATTCACAGGCCACCCGTCCACCGACCCGCCCGCCCCCTTCAAATCCGGCCGCATAAGCAACTGCCACTATTCACACAACTACCATAACACCAAAATCGCGTGGATTATCTCAAAACTTGGTAGAGCAGGAGGGCAGGATCCAGCCCGCAATCTCTGCTATAAAAGAAGGCAAAATTCTTAGTGTTCGTCGCGCAGCAGCTATCTATAATACCCCTTGAACAACGCTCCGAGACCGTATGTCAGGCCACCAGTTTCGTGTCGAATCCCGCGCCAATGGCCTCAAGCTCTCTGATATACAGGAGGACACGTTAGTCAATTGCATAGTATTGCTAGATGCCCACGGTGCCGCGCCTCGTCACCCACACATGCGGAAAATGGCTAAAATGATCCTTGAAGCTGATGGGGCCTCCCTATCCAACAAAGTCGGCTAGACCTAGTTAGTTAGATTACTAGCCTTATTAAGCGATGCCTGAGCTAAAGTCACGCTTTGCACAAAAGCACTAACTACGAGCAAGCTAAATGCGAGGATCCAAGGATTATAAAGGAGTGATTTGAAGCTCTATAACATATCCAATTGCAGTATGGGATTGTAGATAAAGATATCTATAACTTTGACAAAACTGGCTTTACAATAGGCTTAATTGTAATAACAAGAGTTATGACAAGAGCTTGCATGCCTGGAAGACCTCATCTAATTCAGCCAGGCAAGTGCGAATGGGTAACAATAATTAAATGTATTAACTTAATAAGATGGGCTATCCCCTCTACAATTATTTTTAAGGGGAAAGTCCATATTAAAGCATGATTCAAAGAATACGCCCTCCCAGGGGGCTGGAGTATTGAATTAAGCACCAATGACTGGATAACAGATGAGATAGGCCTCCGGTGGGCTTTAAAAGGTCTTTATTCCTGCAACTACTGGATATACAGTTGGCTGCTACTAATAACTTGTTCTAGATGGCTATGGTAGTTATTTAACTCCTGAATTTAATAAAGAGCGTACTGGCAATAATATCATCCCTACTTACATGCCTGCTCACTCTTCACACCTCCTACAGCCTCTAGATGTAGGCTGTTTTGGTCCATTAAAGCGTGCCTATGGTGGCTTAATTAAGGTGAAAGCGCCCCTTGGATATAACCATATTAACAAGCTCAACTTCTTATCTGCATATCCAAATGCTTACCACGAGGTCTTTATGCTTTTAAATATCCAAAGCAGCTTTGCTACAGCTGGTATACAGCCATTTAACCCGCAAAGAGTGCTTTAAAAGCTAAATATCTTGCTTGCTACCTCTATACCTCTACCAAGCCATAAATGGCCCTCTACTAGCTCCTCAACGCTAGTAACACCTTATACAGTCCGTCAGCTTAAGCGATAAGCTTCTTCAGTTGAAATTATTCGCGAGTCGGGTCGATCGCGGGCCTGGATGGGGGGTAATTGTCATGGATTCGGTTTAGTGTTGGTCTGGCTTCGGTATCGGATCGATCCAGTAGTCTTGATGTCGATTCCTTGACTTGTGTTTGACATCACTGAATGCCTTCTCAAATGTTTTAAGTCTCGAAGCCCTCCCCACAAATAGTGAGAGACAAGGATTAGTCTTGCATTAATCTGACACTTGGCTTAATGATTTTATACTTGATCAAACTTATATTATTCCCTCACCAGTTGGCACGATGTGACAGGAGGCATATGTTGCGGCGCAGTATACCATCCGAGCGGGTCTGATGAGGCAGTCTAGGTGAGCTAGATCCTGAGCGTAGGCTGTTGATGGTTGCTCGGGGGTAGTAACGGCTAGGACAGATGTCGCAAGGCGTACAACCAGAAAGGTCTGAAGCCTTCTTCGGAGACCCGCCAAGGGTTCTAGGTCGAGGGCGGGCTTAGGCTTGTGGTTTGAACATCTGGACCCAGTTTCTGACTTCCCGGGTAGTAAGAGTGAATGCGTAGGCCTTGTGGCTTAGCACTAGGCACGCCAGAACCTGTGCGCTCAACCGAAATGGTCGAAGTATGCTGGTCGTACGACCAGCCAGGGAGGACCGCCAACTGGCGTCCACACCAGGTGCAAGACCCGGATGGTCATCTATCTACATTGTTGCCACCCTGCTGGTACACATACAGACAATCCTAAGCGATTGAAATCAATTTATAGAACATCATCCTTGATGGCTGCTATGGATCCTTCGCTTCACACTCCCGGCTCGCGCGCGTTGGACCTCCTCAACTCATGTCCTCATCCATAACGAGCTCTCCCCGAATTGCATAAAGATTGTATTTCGTTCAGTCCTCAATTACCGCCTAGAAACACTATGCGGGAGTGAGCTTCCGCAGATTCTTATTATAGAATGTCGCCTGTCGGTTTCTAGCGTCCTTCTCACCACTTGTTTCACATCTGGTTGGTTTGACTGATCAATAACAAAGACTTCGTGTGCTGTTTTCCAGTGACCGTTTTTTCCCCTCGAGCCCGGAACATGATTATTTGCTTGTCAGCAAGACGAGCATCACTACAGACACAGCTCGGATACAGAGTCATTAGGTTTGGCTCGTCAGCATCGTAATCGAATAAGTAGATCTCATCGTGTCATTGCTCGTGCAAGCGAGGAACAATCCCCAACTCCTTCTCTATCACAATGGATAACCCGTATTTCTCAAGATTCTCAGCGACCTATACAACTGCTGCCTCCACAAACTCCAGTTCCTCCTCGCTAATCCTATCAGTCAGATACTGCCTCTGCAATTAGCTCGCTATCTGCTTTCAGCACTTCACACAAAATACACCCAGTTGCACGCGTGGGTCCAGAGCTTTTTTGTGTAGCTGATCGAATAATCCCTTCGGATAATCCCACATTTCTTGATCTGCCCGCTCTCTCAGAATTTGATACCCCTCTATCTCACGCGGGACGATTCCCGGCTCAATTGTTACAATCGCTTGGTCTCCATGGCATGGTTAGCCAACACTGATATCGCCCCCCATTCTCATCACCGTCCCATAACTCATCAGCAATCCCGGCATCCCCAGCTCCTGCCCGATTAATATCTTGATGCGCTGGTCGGTCCTGCCTTTTACGGACTCCGGGCACTGAGGGAGAAAAAGAAGTTGGGAGGGAAAGAGGGTCAAAACAGCGAGGACAGCTGTTGGAAGGACCGCGCGCGAGCACGGTAATTTATGGTCACATGACCTCCCTTCATCATCGTCTGCACCATACATTTTACTAGGCAATACGAACATGGGTTGTGACCAAAAGAAGGGCTGACAGATGTTAGGACCCTCATTTAGCCCGCCAAGACGAGGTTCTGACACACTACAACCAATCACCCACGAACAAATCAGAACCAATAAAAGGACTCAGGCACTACTTGGGAATGCCTTGAGTTACATGATAGTAGCTAATGCCAAGGGCAGTAGCTAGCTACTAAATAGTAGCCAGCTACTGGTGGCTACTGATAGCTACATGAAGGATATAAAGACATTTATTCTTACACATGTATCCAGTTTACCTTTAGTTCTGCATGTTTAATTCAAGTTATTTACTTGACTATAAGCTTAGCAGCTTATTTAAAACTATCTAATCACCATATTTAAGTAATAGCTTTACCATACATGGTAAAGGTGGCCCTTAATCTAACTATTAGCTATAATATATTTACAGTAACATGCTTAAGATGGACCAAGTATAGTACAAGGCAGGTAAGTAGGGCTTTATATAGCACAGCTTACAGAACGGTTACAGGGTTAGACACCTCAGGCAGACGTGGTGTCATAACACAGTGTATTATGGAGGAACCTTTCGCCAAGAGCAGCATCCAACGCACTTTCAGCTAACCACCACGAACCCGGGCCGTGAGTAAACACGTGACTAAGCCTTAAATACGCGGAGAAGACGCTCTTCATGCAAAGTACCTAGGTAATGGCGATGGCTCCCGGATTGACCAACAGCCAAGGAGAAGATATCTCCACGGAGGCCCGTCTTCTAGTTATCATGTAATTTGTTGGGTTCTTCGCTCAATCCTCTGTTACAACTTGAACGCTCCGAAGACATCGAATGTAATTACTAAGAATACACGTGACTTCTACGAGCCAATCATCGATCGGCCAAAGGCGGATATTCAGCAAACGCAGGAATTGAAGCTCAACGACATCAACTTCCCCTCGTGTTGTGCTCGTCCTCCCTCACCCATTCCCCCCTTCCTCCTCCCCAGCAATTGGGCCATCGATCAACATGATATCTCGAGCGGCGGCTCCTTCGTCCACATCCCTCGCCACCCTTTCCTCCCGCTCCCTTCGCGTCCAGGCCCCGGCTGCCCGCTCCTTCGCGACCGTTCAGGACAATGCTCCTCCCGTAAGGCACTATGGCGGTCTGAAGGACCAGGATAGGATATTCACAAACGTTTATGGACACCATGGCGTGGATCTAAAGTCAGCGATGAAATTCGGGGATTGGTACAAGACCAAGGAGATTGTGAATAAGGGCGATGATTGGGTAGGCAATCTCATCTCAGGCTCCTGCAGCGCCGAGAAATCATCTTCGGTGTTGCTCGGATTGATGGGTAATTGGGTCAATGCTAACGTGGTGGTTTTTCTGGGATGGATAGCTTATTTCCGAACTCAAAGCTTCCGGTCTGCGTGGCCGTGGTGGTGCTGGTTTCCCTTCCGGGTTGAAATATGTAAGCTCCTCACCGGTCTTTCTGGGTTCAATTGACGGATACTGGCGGGTTGTGCGGCTTTATATTTAAAGGAGGCCTGGGCTAATATGTGCTCGTTTTCGCCGCATTTTCTAGTCTTTCATGAACTTCAAAGATTGGGACAAGGACCCCAGACCCCGTTACCTGGTTGTCAACGCCGATGAGGGTGAACCCGGAACCTGCAAGGACCGTGAGATCATGCGAAAGGATCCCCACAAGCTTGTCGAGGGCTGTCTCGTTGTGGGCCGCGCCATGAACGCCAATGCCGCCTACATCTACATCCGTGGCGAATTCTACCAAGAAGCTACCGTTCTCCAGCAAGCCATCAACGAGGCTTACCAGGCCGGCCTGATCGGTAAGAACGCCTGCGGAACCGGTTACGATTTCGATGTCTACATCCACCGTGGAATGGGAGCCTATGTCTGCGGAGAGGAGACCTCGCTCATTGAGTCCATCGAGGGTAAGGCCGGCAAGCCCCGTCTCAAGCCCCCATTCCCCGCCGCCGTCGGTCTCTTTGGCTGCCCCAGCACCGTCACCAATGTCGAGACCGTCGCCGTCACGCCAACCATCATGCGCCGCGGCGCTAGCTGGTTCGCCGGGTTCGGTCGTGAGCGTAACGCTGGAACCAAGCTCTTCTGTATCTCCGGCCACGTCAACAACCCCTGCACCGTCGAGGAGGAGATGTCCATCCCCCTGCGCGAGCTGATCGAGCGTCACTGCGGTGGCGTTCGCGGCGGCTGGGACAACCTTCTCGCTGTCATTCCCGGTGGATCCTCCACGCCCGTCCTTCCCAAGTCCGTCTGCGACAACCAGCTCATGGACTTCGACGGCCTCAAGGACTCGCAGTCCGGTCTCGGAACCGCTGCCGTCATCGTCATGGACAAGTCCACCGATATTGTCCGCGCCATTTCCCGTCTGTCGACCTTCTACAAGCACGAGTCCTGCGGTCAGTGCACCCCCTGCCGCGAGGGCAGCAAGTGGACCATGCAGATGATGCAGCGTCTGGAGAAGGGCCAGGCCCGCGAGCGCGAGATCGACATGCTTCAGGAACTCACCAAGCAGGTGGAGGGCCACACCATTTGCGCCCTGGGCGAGGCCTTTGCCTGGCCCATCCAGGGTCTGATCCGACATTTCCGCCCGGAACTCGAGGCTCGCATCAAGGAATACGAATCGGAGCTAGGTGGCAAGGCTCCGTTTGCTGGTGGCTGGCATCCTGATAGCCGGGCTGAGGGCAAGCTGATCTCCCCTGGCATGTAATTTTACCTTTCTACATCTTCTCTTCCTGTTTCTCCTCTATTGAAGTATAGAAAGTAGGTGATGAGAGGGGAGAAAAACAAGAAAGAAAAAAAAAGCAAAGAAAGAAGAGAAGAAAAATACCTTGCCTTGTCTTTTTACTTTCCCATTTATTTCCTTTTCCTCTGATTAGAAGATCCCTAAACCGGGCAGGTGTTTTCTTTTTTCCTTTTCGTCTTTTTTTTACACCATCTGAATCTTGTGTGTTGTTTTCCATATGTTGTGTTTAGGGTTGATCCATCATGTACAGTTTCCCTTGGTAGCAATTCATATTATATTTCTTATTTCTTTAGTCTTATCCATCCAGCTCAAGCTCCTAACTTCCTAGGTAGAGTAATAAAGAAAGAAAAGAAAAACAGAAAAGCAACCATACCGACACCTCAGCATGTGGGACAAAACGACCTCTCTTGATCCAATCCACCAGCACCTCTCCATCATAACCTCAATACCTTGTAAAATCCCCTTCAAGAAAAAAGCACCTCCTTGATAGAGCAAGTTAAACAGCATTCTCTCCACCCTCCCTCTCCCTCCCCTCCCCCCTAACAATCCTCTTCACCCTCCACACCATCCCAAACAAATACTCCACATAAACCAACCCCACACTAACCGCCATCACCAGCCCCAAAAACGTAAAACACCATCCCCACCCCATGCCCACCAGCATATGGTCGATCACGGCGGCCCCCAGCGCCCCCAGCCAGCAGCGCACAAGGTTACACGCCGCAGCAGCCGTCGCCGGCCGGTCGGGGAACAGATCCACCATGAGTGTGTTGAGGCAGTTCAGCGACGCGACGGAGGTGAAGCCTATGAGGAATTGGAGGATTAGGGGCGCATAGAGAGGGGGGCGACAGGCTAGGACCCAGCCGTAGGGGAGGTAGGCGGCGATGGAGAGGAGGGTGAAGGGGAAGAAGAAGGTTAGGCGGGCGTGTTCGACGGGGAAGGAGCGGAGATCCTGGACTGTTTTGCGGGAGAGGGGGAGGTTGTGGTGGCGGGCGTAGCGGCGGTAGTTGTAGTCGAGGAGTTTGCCGTTGAGGATTGAGCCGATGCAGGCGCTTATTCCTAGGGGTCTGTGGGATTTGTCAGGTTAGTACCGTGGTGTTTGGTGGGTGAGGGAAAAGGGGGGGGGTTTACAAGAAACAGAGACCGATCTGAAGGTCGTTGAAGCCGTATAGTTCGGCGAAGAGAGAAGGGGTGCTTGTCATTACGGCGACGTTGGAGAGCATCACAAACCCGATGTGGATGATCAGGATGAGGGCGTCCTTTTCGAGGAGGATGGCGAAGGATTTCAACGGATTGGGGAAGGAGAGCTTCGACGTCGATGATTTGGCTTGTGGCCGCCTCGGGGAGGTCTCTTCTGCGTTTCTGTCTCTACCATCGCTGGCGGGCTCGTTTGTATCCTGAGCAGCGTCGGTCGTAGGATGATGATGATGATGATTATGACGACGGCCCTGCCACCACTGAATAACCGATCTCCTCCACCACTCCTTCGGCAAGACACTCCCATCTCCGACAATCTTCCTCGCCGTCTCCGGCACAGCAAGGACAAACAAAACCAGATATCCTCCGCTAATGATCACCAGAAACCAGAACACGCTGCGCCAACCCAGATATTTCGACAGAATACCCCCGATCACCGGTCCTAGGGCAGGGGCTACCATGATCCCCCCAGCCATGGGTCCGGTATAAGTGCCCCGTTCAGCCGGTGTAGCGATATCCGCGATGACGCCGTATCCGAATGCAACGGTCCCACTGCTGCCCGCGCTCTGGATGCACCGCAGCACCATGAGAGCCGGGTAGTTGCGCTGCAGGGCCAGGCCGATGTTGGCTGCAGTGTAGATAGTGAAGGCGAGGATGTACGCGGGTCGACGGCCACCGGTATCTGCAAAGGTGCCCATGAAGCTTGGGGCGAGGCCCTGGAGGATCATGTAGGTGGTGATTGTGAGGTTGACGAGGGCGTTGGTGAGGTGGTAGTCCTTGACGAGTGTGGGCATGACGGGGAAGTAGATCTGTCCTGAGAGTGGGGAGAAGAACGAAGCCAGACTGACCATGGCCACGATGAAGCGTTTCTGGTTCTGGGTGAACGCGGAGTGGATTCGGGGTGTGTCCGTGGCTTTTGGCTGTGCTGCTGCTGCTGCTGTCTCTGGGGGCTGGCGGGCGGCATCGAGCGATGAAGGATCTGGGGCTGTGGTTGTGTCTGGTGAAGAGGTCGAAGAAGATGCATGGTTGTCGACGGGTTGGATCTCATCTTCGAGAGAGGATTCGACCCTCTTGGGAGAACTGGAGCTTTCAATAGCCATCGTGATGCTAGGATTTGCACACCGAGAGCCAGTCGAACAGGGATCGCCGTATTTTATTTGCCGAATCTATACGTCAGGTCAGCCTTATCAAGTTGTAACTTTGACAAAAGACCGACTAGGATAACGGCGAGCAGCGACAGGTAAGTGTATCCTTGACTCTCCATGGTGGTCGTCTTCGTCTTCCTCAAGGATAAAAAAAGCATATCCTGACTCATAATTTACCGATGGTGTTTCTTTTGTCATCCTTTTTTTTGCCCTTCCCGGTGCCGGCTTCGTTTTATGCTCTCCGGATCCCGGAACCGGGATTGTTGTGCCTGGACCGGGAAGACAATACAAAGATATCACGATGAGTTCAAAATTACTGGAACGGGAGGGGAAAGAGCACGTACGTGCAATTTGTATCTCGTGGAGATTGATTGATCTACCTAGCTACCTAATCAACAGGGGACGGAACAGGCCACTGGGAAACAAGCTAATACAAACATGAATACATTCTCTGCCGTCCAACATGGCATCATCGGAAGGGGATGAGATTTGAAAAGAAAATCAAGGGAATCAACTAGGATACAGGGTACGGTGGCATGTCATTTAGTCACCAAAATACAGGAGAAAAACTCAAGAGGGAGAGGGGAAATGAAGTAAGGTAGGTGGGAACATCGGCAGCATTTGTGACACATTCGGGAACATGAAAGGGAGAAATAGGGGGGAAAGGGTAAGCTGGCGAGGACCAAATTTAAACAGAAATAGGGAAAGGTGGAATCTAAAAAGAAAAAAAAGCGGCATCAGATAAAAGAAGACCTAATACCCCCCTGCCATCACCACGCTGTAGTACCGTCGGCTCATCTCCGCCGTCTGCACAATACGTGCATCGCCAGTGAGTGGCAGACGCAGCACACGACAGAGTTCAATTGCCTAAAATTAACAGTCAGTAAAAGCTTTCAGACGAAGAAAGAAGGCAGGAAGGACGGAAGAGACTGACCTTTGAATCCGCCTGTGTGGTCCAGCCGGCGACCACCCGGCTCATTTCCTTGAAAGCAACCCGTTCCTCCAGCCCTTCAACACCAGATCCTTGGCCGATCGTTTCGCCCATGGTAACCAGCGCATTGACCAGCCGGTTCAGACGAGTGGAATCTCGCTGCCCACTACGGGCTGTGGCCAAACGAAGGAAGTCTTCATAAACACCACCGCCAGTTGCCCACCCTCGTACATTGCGCTCAGGCCCTTCTCCAAAGCCTGACACCAGTGTTTCCAGGGTGGCATAGTCGTGCTCGATAACCGCAGCCGGGCCGACGACACGACAGAAAGTCGCATGGGCATCGTTCCAGTTTTTGCCGCGGACAAGGCAGTCAACCTCGCGCGCAGCATCGCCGATGTCTCGAGCATAAAGAGCCTTGGACGCCCAGATCCAGCGCTCGGGAAGCTGGAGGTTTTTTGTAAGGGACTGCCAAGTTGCATCAGGCGTCCCCTCCGGGGTGAGGGGTTCGGGAAGTTCACCAGCAAACCGAGCCAATGTCTCTTTCACTGCCCTCTCTCGGTCGGATGCACGAGACAGATGGAGTAGGACAAATATAACACGATCCAATTCCTTGCTCGAGCTGAGTTCCGAAGCATAATCCCACACCAGCTGATCCATTTGGACAACATCGACCTTAAAACGGTCATACTGCCCAAGAGCCGCGGCGAGGACCTGGCACAGCTGGAAGGACAATCGGTTCGATAGCTTATCGCCCGTGACAGACTCAGGAAGCAGGGCTGCGGGGAACCGCATCGCAGGAATATTGGGGCTGCTAGTAGCGCCTACTGTTGCTGCGTATGTCTTCAACAAAACCCAAAGCGGAGACTCGCGCCCGAGGGTATCAGAGGATGTATGCCACAGAGCTCTTTCCGCATCCTGGTGGTGGGGACAGGGGAAGGCAGGTTCATTGCCACTCTCGAGGTCTTGAGCGAATTTGGCAACCGCAACTTCGAGGGGTTCGTTATCGCTAATGCTGTACCAGAGGCGGAGGCCGAAAGCCTGGAACCAGTCCAGTTCAAAACGCTCCGAGAAGGTGAAAGTCGATGCACGGTCCTCTAAAGCGCCCCCGGCCTTGCCTTCACTGCGGAGAGAATTCCCTGCCAGGAGTTCGTACAACGCTCGAATCGGCTCGCTCATCTCAGAAGAGACATTGTGCTGGCGCCACATCTCGACCTGCTGCGCCATGTCTTGGCGGATAGTGGGATCCCGGCCAATCTGGGAGACAAGAGTGGCTAGGTGGAAATTTTGGCTGGCCATCAAGATACTGCAAGCTTCATCAACTCGATGAGAGCAGAGCAAGTAGATGACTCGCTCCTCGGCTAAGTTAACTCTCCCAATTGCAGGTGCGTTTCTTTCCCGCACAATGCCCTCCCAAAGGCGGCTCAGGCGATCCTTCTTGATGCGATGCAGATACTTCGCTCGAAGTTGTACTGGCACGCCGGCAGAGATGTCATCTTCAATGTCATCGTTGAACAAGATGTTGGCAAGCTTCCAAATCAGTCGCTCCTGATCAGACTGGACCGAAACGGACGCCTTTGTAAATTGTTCAAAGTCGGCACGGGCAAGGCGAGCAAATGGAAGGCCGTCGACTTGGTTGATGAACGATTGTTTCCGCTGAGCTTCGAGCATCTCACGGGGTTCGAGGGTCTGATTGAAACTGAGGAGAACCACATCTCTGCCCTCGCTCGTGACCGAGAGCCTTTGTTTCCAGTGCTCATCACCAGCCCGAGTGCCTCCTACATCATTCTTCACACAGAGAAGGGAATCCACTGCACCCCATCGAGGCTTGAATGAGTGATGGAAAGCGATATCGTCTCCAGTGAGTTCATTGGACTCTCCAGCGAAGGTCTTGGGTTGTTTGTTGTAGGGCCACTAGAATGGGCAGAAAACATCATTAGCTTCTAATGACCAATACACATCGATTGACATTCTCGACTATTTGAGAACAAAGCATGCAATATAACAAGGGCTAATTACAATATAGCGAACAGCAACAGAAGATATGTTATATAAACAAAGGGAAAATTAAGAAAAAGAGGGGACAAACCTCGAATCCTTTAGGTACCTTCAAAGGCGATTGCACCTGCTTTTTTTGAGGCTGTTGGAACAAGGAGTTCATCAGGTCAATGCTGGTAGCGAAACCTTTGTTTCGAGTACTTGCGGCAGCTTGCTTCGGGGTGCCTTCACTAAGTGGTCGGTCGGTGAAGGCATTTGCTTGGATTTCACGAAGCGCATCACGGTTCTGTTTTCTCGGACTGATGGTCCGCTGCAGCTGTTCAGCCCAATCGCCGCTAAGATCAAGGCGAGCCTTAGGTGGTGTACTCCAAGGTTTTAACGAAGGAATGGTATTGTCAATGTCGCTATTCATGCTCTGGGCGTCGTCATGCTCCACGGTGTGATGAACGATAGGAAAGGTGCCCGCCATGTCCATATCCTCACTTTCATCGAATTCAACTTCTGATCCGCCAGACTGCTGGCTTTCGGTGATGGTGACGTCGTCGTCACCCTGCTCAGTTGAACCCGTGGAGCCTTCCCCTAAAAAAGACTCATCCTCTTCATCCCCGGAAAAAGAATCCTGATCCTGTATTGTCTCCATGGCCTGGCTACCAAATGACCCTGGGATAATTTTGCGTTTCTTGAAATCGAATGTGTCGTCGTCGACTCCTGCCACCGAGCCCACGAAAGAGTCATCAGTTGAGAAGGTGGACATCTGCTCCGAACCAACAGTCAGGTCTTGGTTGGCAGGGGATCGAACCTTCGGGGTGGGGGTGTCAGGAGCAGCACTCAAAGTGCTTTGGTTGAGGCTCTCACCTTCTTCATCCTCGCTATCATAATCAAGGCCATAAGTGGTGTAGTGAGGCACTCTGAAGATCCATGTTCCGGTTTCGGTTTCATAATCGACGAACTCGGTGTTATGCACCTTCCTCAGGCGGTCAACATGTTTATCGAAAAGAGGACCGCTAGTCAGGGGAGAAGGCGATTTCTTGTCGCGACCTCGGGGCCAGGAGTTCTCAATTCGAAGCGTGGAGGGAACATTCAGGCCCTTGCCTCTTGCAGGCTTGATACCCTCATCGGGGTACACGGTGATCTTGCGAACTCCGATTTCCACGAGGCCGCCGAAGATGTTATCAAGATCAATTGTTGTCAGATCGACGGGCTCATCAAATGTGACCCTTCCACAGTGCTGGCGACCAACTGTGAGGCCAATGAAATGCTTCTGTTCCTCACGGCTCAATTTGCTGATCTGGGCCCGGGTAGGCTTCATCCAGTAGTCTCCAGGTTGCGGGTCTGCGCTAGGGATAAACGGGAGCCGTGAAGGGCGCTCGGTAGCTGCAGCCGCTAAACTAGATTCTATATTCTCCGGGACAGCAGGGAGGTCCTTATTGCGGACAGTCTCCATTTCAGTACGGCTCTCAACTTCCGCAACCGGTTTGATACCATTGATTCCGTTGGTACTTCCGCTCTTCCGTATAGAGCGCAAGAAGCCCAGTTCCTCCGGGGTAGGTTCCGGGCTTTGAATGACTTCCACAGGTGAAATTTCGCTACCTGTGGCGGTATCAGAGACCGACTCGAAGCTCACCTTCTTTTTCATTTTATCTGGGGGTGGGAAGTTATCGTCGCCGTTCGTAAGGGCGCTAACAGGAGTGCTAGCAGGACGAGAAAACAGATCATTTCTCAAGCTCCGATCAATGGTCAGGCGTTTCAGACTACCGCTAGATAGACGTGAAGGGCCAGAAGAAAGGGCACCGGGAGACAAGACACTGTCCGTTTCAGGGTCGAAAGTCTTACGAAGATTGCTGGTAGAGAAGCTCTTGCTGAAGGTGCTACGCCCGAAACTTCCACCAATACTTCCACGCAAGCTTCCGCCCAGGAGGCTACCACCAAGTCCATTAGGAGTGCTAGCAGTGCTCGAAGGTGATCCGTAAGTAGAGTAAGAGAATCCATAACCTTGACGCTTGGGTGGGGTGATAAGGCGGTTGGCCGCGTTGGGTGTGATTTTGTAAACAGGCAACGGGGTGCGCTGTTTTTGCTTATTGGCAGAAGCAAGCGGCGTTGCCAGGGGGCCAGGGCTAGCAGTGTTGGGAGCGGGAAGACCTGAGAAAATTGACTGGTTTCCGTATGGGTTTCCATCGAGAAGAGACGCCTGGAGGCTACCGGGTACAGGCTGAGATTGCTGCATCTGCTGGGGCTGCGCTTGCTGAGAGCCGAAGAGACTGGAGCCTGCCTGTTGTTGACTCTGCGTGTTACCAAAAAGGGACGAGCCAGCATTCTGCGCCGGTGCAGTTTGGCCGCCAAACAGCCCGGTACCACCGGTGGATCCACCAAACAAACCAGGCTTCTGTTGTTGCTGAGTTTGAGCGCCGCCAAACAGGCCGGTGCCAGTTTGTTGAGTTTGGGCACCTCCAAATCCTCCAAAAGAACCGGTACCAGCGGTTGTACCTGCTGTACCACCCCCGAACAAGCCCTTTTGACCCTGCTGCTGGGCTCCGCCGAAAAGCGAAGAACCTGGGGCTTGTTGAGTGCTTCCTCCGAATAAACCTCCAGTTGGCTGCTGAGCTGGTTGGTTGTTTTGCCCAAAGAGTGAGGATCCCGTATTACCGGTTGCTGCGCCTCCTCCAAAGAGGCTAGGAGTGGTAGATTGCTGTTGAGTATTTGTTCCGAATCCACCACCAAAGAGCCCCTTGTTCTGTGTCTGATTCTGGGCTTGGTTCTGCTGTCCAAAGCCGCCAAATGCGCTAGTACCAGTCTGCTGCTGCTGCTGTTGCTGACCACCGAATGGAGTGGTGGTCGCAGCAGTTCCGCCAAACGGTGCAGATGCGCTGGTGCTCTGGCCGAAGCCGCCACCGCCAAACCCAGTTGTACCTGTGGTTCCAGTGCCGCCAAACAAGGGCTTGTTCTGCTGTTGCTGGGCGTTGTTACCAAATAAACCGGTCCCGCTTGTTCCAAACCCAGTCCCAGTATTGGCAGTATTTCCGAAACCACCAGTAGTTGAGGTAGTTCCACCGAAGAGACCGGGTTGTGAAGCGGCTGTAGAGGTTCCCCCACCGAATAAAGAAGTTGCTGGTTTGGCTGCTCCAAACAAGGGGTTGGAAGCAGAAGATCCAAATCCGCCGCCTGTTGTTTGTGTCTGACCAAAGCCAGAGGGAGCGCTGGTAGCGCCACCGAAGCCGGTTGAGGTGCTACCAAACCCGGTGGAAGCCGGTTGCTGCTGTTGCTGCTGCTGCTGCTGCTGCCCAAATCCAGATCCGCCAAATGCTGAGGATCCAAAGGCGCCAGCCTGCCCACTTCCATTTCCATATCGGCGGCCTTGGTTGTAATCACCTAGTCGTAGTTCTTCAAAAGAATACTTGCTATACGGCTGCATAAAAGAAATGCTTTGGTAGTGGTTTGTCATATTAGTAGAGGCACTGTCCTTTTCCGTGTAGGCGCTGAAGGGCGTGCTTCCAGTGCCATCGGAGGGAGGAATGGCTTGTTGGAAGGCAGTCCCTGTCGCGCCGCCAAAACCAGAGCCAGTGCTCCCAAACCCGCCGCCACTTGTGCCAAAGCCACCGCCAGTTCCAGTTCCAGTTGTGGTACCAAACCCGCCTCCTGCAGGCTTGTTACCGAAAATTCCACCACTCGTATTAGAGCTTCCAAAACCGCCAGTTGCTGCAGTGGACCCGAAACCGCCAGTAGCAGTTCCACTGCCACCGAACCCACCAGTACCTGTAGTTGACGTTCCACCCCCAAAGAGGCTGCCACCTGATGTAGTTCCGGTACCAAAGCCACTAGTACGATTTTGGCCGAAAAGGGAATTCTGTTGGTTGTTTGCTCCAAATCCTAGACGAAATGAAAATATTAGCATTCTTCGGGCAGAAGCGCGGTATGATGCCATGCAATTAGAAGCGCAGAAGTTGAAAAAGAGAACAAAAAAGCCATCCTTCGGTTCAGATACTCGCTTGTCGATGGTGGCCAGTTCTGATTGCGCATACAGACTCCAAGCCAGAAGGAACCCGAAAGGAAGATGTTGACAAAGCTTCCAAAGCAGCAGGTCGTCTAAGCAACTCTGGTGGGCGCCGGGTGGCCATAGGATCCGCGCAAAGGTGGCGAGAAAGGTGAAAGGATCGCAAATCTCATCGAGGTAAACCCGTCGAACACGTACCTCCACCGGATCCAATGCTACTGGAGGTATTTCCAAAAGCAGTGTTACTACCACCAAAGGCAGACGATGTAGATCCAAAGCCTATATAATGGGGTAGACACTGTCAGAGACTGTAGTCAAGGTGCGATCCTTTCTACTATTGTCGCCACTATGTTGCTCAGTCGAAGGCCACCACGGTGTGTTGAACTGTCCGAAGAGTTGGATGGATCCATTGCGGGTCGACACCAGAAGCACCAGCAAGTATTGATCACGAAGGACAAACAGAAAAGTCAAGAATAAAGAGGCGAGCAAAGCCTCAGAGCAATCAAACAAGGTTGGGTCGTGAGGGGTGCGAAGGGGGACAGGGAGTTATCCAAACCTACCTCCACCAGTACTTGTGCCGCCGAAACCAGTGCCAGCTCCAAAGCCAGAGGTTTGCTGGCTAGTCTGCCCAAATCCACCACCACCTCCTCCTCCTCCGAATCCGCCGAAAGACATGATGCTGGTTCGTGATCCTCAGGATTATAGATTCATCCGTTCCGGCGATGGTGAAAGGGTCACAGGTGATGAAATAGCCGGTGAGAGAAGATGCGAATGCAAATCAGGAATCTGAATCTGAATCTTTATCCAGGAGAAACAGATGGCGAAACAACTAAATGCAATGCGCTAGAAAGGATTAAAAGGGCCGCTGCGATGAAGAGCTCGGCAATAAAGCTCGACGCGCAAATGCTAGAGGGAAAAAAGGCCAAAGGCGATGGTGTTTGTTTTCTGGAACTCTTTTTTTTCTGGGTGTGAGGAAAGAAAAGTAAAAATTAATATTAAAGTGAGCACACCAGCTACAGACGGAAAGACGCCGTCAGAGCCAGGATGTTAAGAAGCTCAAGAGAAGGAAGAAGTGGCGGAAAGAAAAGATGAAGGTGAAGGGGGTGGTGAGGTGAAGAAGCCTGACGCGCACCAGGACTGGAGGAAAAAACGCTACAAAGAACAAACTTGGCTGAGGGAGGATTGGGTTGGGTTTATCATTACACAGCCTGGGTAAGGGCTGTGACGGTACTGTACAGAGCGCCGCAGTTTTCCTCCTAGTGGGGGCAAAAGATGGGGTAAAATACGGTACGGAGCACGTAGCGCCGGTTTGTAGTGGTCAGGAAGTGTTGCTGTCCATTTCCGGACGGTTCACGTGATGCTGGTGCCTTGGAGGGCATAGAGTACCTAACCAATAAAACACCAGATCCAGTCTGCCCAGTAGGTGCCTAGCAGGAATACGATCGCAACCTCCTCCTCCAGCGTGTTCCATTGGTGTTTTCTAGTGATCGATTGATAAGCTCTTTCGATGTGTGACTCTTTTCTTGTAAAACTGATTCAGTTCGTGGTTGTGTTATAATTGTTCTTCGTAACACAAGTCTACTCCGGACTCTCAGGGATTTACCGAACAAAATATATTCACTACCGTCCATGTGCCAACATTGCATCAGCCACCCACAGGCCGAGACTGAGTTCAATCAATGGGAGTGTTACCCTCATGTTCAGACGGGTTATCTCTTCCAAATACACAATAACGGACATCTTTAATAGTTACTTTGGTCTTTCTGATATTCCAGACGCGCATTTATTAATAATAGTACCCGAGGAAAAGCTAAAATAGATAATTAATACCCGCAAACTATATATAGCGCGTCATTATACAATAAAATCGAGTATGTGATCGCTTCGTCGAGGTATAACAAGACACGGGAATCACGGAATAGATAAATATAGACGAGAATGGTCCTTTCCCACGAGATAAAACCCAGCATTTATCGCGTCATTTTAACGGGTCTTTAAGGTGTTGCCTTGTGTCTGTTTTAAATTTTTTTCATTGTATTTATATATCAGAGGCTCTCCCTTCGCCTCTATATATGTAGTTTCATAATAGTCATTTCAAATTTATTTTCCACGTGCAGCGTGGACAGTGGCGATGATCTTTTCAACCACGGAGGGGTCGGATAGCTATTGCAAGGATTAGTCTAGCCTCATTACCTAGGAACTGGGCAAGGCAATCTTACCGTAGAAATGTCACCCAGGCTGTCCTCCTCACCACTCAGGATCTTGCGCAGAATACGGCGCATGATCTTACCGCTACGGGTCTTGGGAAGGTCCTCGACGATAAAGACGGCCTTGGGGGCGGCGAAAGGCCCGATCGATTTACGAACCTGCATGACGAGGTCTTTGCGGACTTGGTCATTTGTCTCATTGCCTTCCTTGAGAGCAACGAAGGCATTGACGGCCTGACCGGTAAGTTCGTCGGCAATACCAACGACAGCTGCTTCAGCCACCATGTCTATAAATGCCCGTTAGCATCGAGAATTGCGACATAGTACACTTGGATTCCACTTACGGTGCTCAATGAGGGCCGCCTCGATCTCGGCGGTGGAGAGACGGTGACCGGAAACATTAACCACATCGTCAACACGGCCACGGATCCAATAGTATCCCTCGTGATCACGACCTGCCCCATCTCCCGTGAACTATTTATAGGCGATTAGTTAGCCCAGTTCCACGAACAGAGCATCCTAAGGCATCACTTACGTAGTAGCCCTTGTAAACATTCAGGTATGTGTCCATGTAGCGCTTGTGAGCTCCCCACACGGTGCGGGCCATGCTGGGCCAGGGCTGCTTGAAAGCAAGCACACCTTCTACATCATTACCAGAAATCTCCTCACCGGAGACAGGGTCAATGATAACGGGCTCGATTCCAAAGAACGGCAAGGATGCACTGCCCGGCTTTGTCGGGGTAATACCACCCAGAGGAGTAATGACATTGGAGCCGGTCTCGGTTTGCCAGTAGGTCTGTGAGGACCGAATATTAGAGCATAATAAATATAGACACGGGGTTTTATGGTTCGGCCACTTACATCGCAAATGTGGGCTTGTTCCTTGCCAACTACCTCGAAGTACCACTTCCAAACCTCTGCGGCAATAGGCTCACCGACGGATCCCAAAATACGCAGGTGCTCCATCTTGTGATGGATGTGCTCATCCCCAGCCCTCTTCAACAAGCGCAGGGCAGTGGGGGCGACGTAAAACTGAGTGACCTTGTGCTTTTCGATCACGTCCCAGTAGCGAGAGAAGTTGGGGTAGGCTGGGGTACTCTCAAAGACAACTGTCGCGCATCCCAGAAGCAGCGGGGCATACACGACGTAGGTATGCCCAGTGATCCAACCGACGTCACCACCGCAGAAGTATCGGTCATCGTCATGGATATCAAACACGTATTTTCCGGTCATAGCGGCACCCAAAAGGTAACCCGCAGTTGTGTGCATAACACCCTTGGGCTTTCCGGTGGAGCCAGATGTGTACAGCAGGAAAAGAGGATCTTCGGAGCTCATAGACTCCGGGGGGAAATAGCTGGGGTACTTCTCTACCTCCTCATGCCACCAGATATCACGGCCCTTGGTAATAGGAACCTCGGCACCAGTGCGCTTGTAAACGAGAACGGTCGAGACATCGGGGCACTGCTTGAGGGCCTCGTCCACAATGCGCTTGGTTCCAATGACCTTTCCACCGCGCTTGCCCTCATCGGTAGTAATGACAACCTTGGATCCACCGTCCAGAACACGGTCACGAAGAGAATCGGAGGAGAAACCGGCAAAGACAACCGAGTGAACGGCACCAATGCGTGCGCAAGCGAGGAAGGCAACAACGGCTTCTGGGATCATAGGGAGGTAGATAGCCACGGTATCACCCTTCTTCACTCCACGCTGCTGCAGAACCCAGGCGACACGGGATACTTCGCGGAGGAGCTCGCCGTAGGTAATGATACGGCCCTCATTAGGCTCATCCGCCTCGTAAATGATGGCGACCTTGTCGGGGTTTTTAATAGCATGACGATCCACACAGTTGAAAGAAGCGTTCAGGCGACCCTCAACAAACCAAGCATTATCGCCATTCTCCAAGGAACCGATGTGAGTGGTTTCAAAGTCTTTATCAAAGGTGAGGAGTTCGCGAGCCATGCGGGACCAGAAAGTGTCTGGACTGCGGATGGACTCATCGTATAGCTTTTTATACTCGTCTAAGTCTTTTAGGTGGGTGCCAACCGGGTGCTTGTCGTGAAATGCCTTGGGGACATGGAATGTATCGACTTCATGGGCTTCCGCAACCTAAGCCAACGCGATTAGCCCGGAATCTTGCAGTTGTGGATTCTCACAGGAGAGATGCCTACCACGGCGGATTTGGAAGTAGTTGCGCTCATGATTGCGAATTCGCGGACCCGAGCGCTAGGCGTAAAAATTAAGGACCCTAGAAAAAAAAATAGAAGAATGAGCAACGGGGAAAAAAACACTCCTCCCTTGGAGAGATTTGGCGGGCGATTGAAATGCAGGGCGCAGGAGCTCTGTCGCCCAAAAACAGGAGTAGCTAGCACGTGAGGTGACGGAATTGAAGCTCACCGTTGAAGAATGGTTTGCAGGAGTGGTTCTTGACTAGGAGCTGGCTTCGTTGGGATCTGGTGGGGTAGCAGGTGGAAGCACAGCGAAATCGGAGTCTCCACAACACGATGAGCTGGTTGAAGAGGGAGTCAGAGGGGTAGTCGAAGGAGGAGGAGGAGGGGCGAAAGAAGATTGGAAGAGTGAGGAGAGGAGAGTGACAGGGAAAAGAAGTGGAAAGTGCCGGGGGGAGAAAAGGGCAGTGAGTTACTATTTAATTCACCCACGAAGGTGCGCTAAATCAAGAGGATAAATGTTGAGGTTGGTTGGTTCCCGAGGGTATGCTCACCATATATGCGAATTAAATTAACATGAACGAACGAGCCCCTCCTAAACTACTGGTACCGTACTTAATCCTCCTTCCGGGCGACCGTGTTTGTTCCCGGTGGTCTCTGTTTTTTGGGTCCCTCCTGCCAGACAATAATAGCTTTCCCCGAGTTTCGTCCTTGAGTACCGAGTCTGCACCTCACCTATATGAGAGATCTCGCTCTGTCTTCCTGGTAAGTACTCTCTACGACACAATGCATCTGGACGGGAGGGGGCTGTATTTATCCGGAGCAGGAGAGGATCCTCTTCCCTGCATTCTCGAGGCAAATAAAACTATTGACGTCCTCCATAGCACGGAGTCGAGCCAGGTCAGGTAGGGTAGAATCGTACTGAACCCGATGCGTCAAAAAAGGTTGGACTCGGCAATGCGGGGCTGTTCATTTCCGTTGGTCCGGCGCAGATCCGCCAATCCAGCACGACTTTTCTTTTGAGACAAGATTATTAAGATCATATCACCGAAATACGAAATATCCTCTGGGGCATGACAGGATGAGCCTCTGGGTGTGCGACGTTTTTTTTTTTTTTTTTTCTGCATTTCCCCGCTCTCGTGTTACGTTGATCATTCCCTTCACAGACTAGGTGTCAGTAGAACAGGAGGAAATGCGACGCGGCCGTTGGGGTTTCAACCACCTCTTAGAATAAGCAGCTTGTTATAAATATACGATTACTACTAATTTTTTGATTAATGCTTGAGAAGGGACGAAATGATCTTATTCGAAACGCCTTCTTCTGGCGTGGGTTTCCTGGAAATAGAGACAGACCACAGGAACGCTGGCCAACCAATAAATGGAGGGGCAGTTTATCCTCGGCCAAGTCTTACTCCTTCAGCCGTGTGGGGGGAGCTTAAACCTGGCCTAGCAGGTTTTGGGGAAGGCTCTGGCCTCTTAGCGATTAGATAGGGGTGGTGGGTGCATGTACATGCGTACAAAGGACGAAGTATGTGAAGGAATTTTCGGTTCTTAGACTACGACTTCTTTGTACTAGGAATCCGCCAGGTCTTGTTTCTTGATCCTGGTCGGGAGTAAGCATTGGTGGATTTCGACTAGCAGAGACAACAATGCCTCCTCGTCCTCCAATGAAAGGTGTCCAGATAGATTGATGACTGTGCTGTTTGCGGTATTCAGCCTGTGGACCTCGGAATCGGAGGGGTTCAATGATGAACAATACTACCTAGGTTACCTAGGTAGGTAGTAGTATTTCTTGGACCTAGACGACTCGGACAAACTACACTGAAACTTAACTCCGCGATCAATACCGTCGACATTCTACGGAGTATAAAGACCTTGAATATACTCCGAGTCTATTTCTCGATATGTTCGGCCAGGCGGAAGTTTGTTAAGTTTCTTAAATTCTTATGGATCTTAGCGTCGCGCCTTCTCAATGCGCTGAGGCAGAGTTTACCGCACCCCATATTCCCCCTCCGTATCAAGACATGAATTTCCACGAGCAGGGATCTCCTGGATAGAGTTCCATGAGGTACTTTTACCCGATTCGGCTGATTCCCCCTCATTCCCAATTTCAATCTAGTTTGGTTCGGACATGGGGAACCAATAATCAATCTAGTCCAACAATCAATCAGCAGATCCGGGCGCATGCGCCAAGTCCACACCGAAGCTTTACCCGTCGAATCCAACCAAGGCTTCTCCCAACTACTGGGAAACCTCGATACGCCTTCACGTTTACATTTAGCAGAGTATTGCATTTATCTCATTTTTGACTAGACCCTCATAAAAATGTGTATAATTCATCAAATTAAGCAAAAAAGAACCGAATATTACCCTGATACTGCCATTCGACCCATTTCTTCGAGAGGGTCCTCTCATGCCTCTGTAGAAGCTCAATAAGCGCGCCTGATTACCATCTGCCTGCTGCTCTTCCAAGAGATGAGATGAAGCTTATATAAAGCTTCTAGAGCATCTGGAACTGAAATATTTGGCGGAGCTTCATAATCTTCATTATTTTCATCAGATTCAGCCATGTTGTCATCACCAAATTGAGTCAAAATAAGATTATCTAGATTAGACAGATCATCAGATACCCCTTCTTCTGCAGGACTCAGGAACTTATCAATATTCACGATATCATGAATATTATGGGATAGAATTAGTTGCTCATCATTTTCGACCGACAAAGTACACCGCAAACCTCGCTATTTAAAGTCGATCAAAGGTCAAGGTGTCCCGGTCATGCGCCAGCCAAGGCGTTGTCAAAGAGATCATGTGTCCTGAATGCGGGGGGATTTCGAAGCGAACCCAGGACATCGCCTCGGAGTTGAGCGCGTTTGCTACCGCCGCTGACCCAATAGCTGTCTCCCCTTCTCTTCCATTTTAAAACTTTCTTAGACGGTCACGCTAATAGTGTTGTCTAGTGTGGGATGCCAAAGATCGTACAGCATATAGGATCCATGATCAAGCAAAACATGCCTATCCTTCAATTAGCAGGCAAAACATCCAACCCTTGAAGAGCCCAACCACAAACTTGCAACAAGAGCAATGCTCCTTGCTTTCCCACTATTTAACAATCCATTGGCTACCGGATTTCCGCTACAACCTCCCTCTACACCATAGTAGCGCAAATTCATGTCTCAGGGGGTACCATAACTGCACTGCGCATCAAATGTGAAGAAATAAGGGCTGCAGAACTTTAAAAAGGGAAATATGGTATTATGATTTCTTAACTGTCAGTGATGCTGAAAGTAAATCCAAATGCTTCCATCTTGTCAACATTTATCTATGTATCATGGATGCAAAACACATGGAAAACTTAGAGGAGACATACAGCAAACCACAGGAGTAACCCCTTGGTATGTTTGGGCGCTGTTAAGGATAGGGTATCAAGTATTTGAACTGCGTATGACAGCTGAAGACTGTATGCATGGAGTGCTGTGAGTAGTAACTTTACTCGTTTTCTGGAATCTAAGTACTTACATGAGACCCTATACCTATATCCGTACTAAAGAAAAGCAACCTGGGGATATACATGACAAAGATACAAGCAGATTACAATAGTATTATTAGATTGCTGGAAAGGCTAAAACTTGTAATATCTTCTAACCCTGCCGCACATTTTAATCCATAAATGGCAAGGCTTTAAGCCACTCCCTACATTCTTCATCATTCTTGGCTTCACGTTCTACCAACCTCCTCACCTCCTCATCTAGCTCTTTTCTAGATTTTTTATAATCTACATTACCAACCCTGCCATCCCAATGTTTAAAACAGCCAGTGTCATCAATGAATGCATTCATGAGTTCAACACCTTGGGCCCATAGCTCGTCATCCTGCTCCTGCTGCTGGATTTCTTTATCTGGGAGCTGTAATAAAAATGGCATTTTAGAAGAGCTGTTATCCCCCTTCGCGTAAATAATATGTGCCCATTCTTTCTTGACATCTCTTAACAGGCTGTTGAGGAGTGGCTTATAATCCATCAAGACTAATCCTGGAACCACACTAACTTAATGCTAGAGGGTATTCTGGCCCTTTATTACTTGAAAGACTGTTTTGTTAGCCTGAAGATACCAAACTAGACAGAGATTGTGCAGTGCCTGTGCTCTATGGAGTGCCTTTGCTTTCTGCTGTTTATCTGGATTCATGGAGTCAAAGTTTGGTGGTAAAGGGACCTTTTTAAATCTTTGGGAACCGGGCTGCTGTAATTAAGAAAGGCTGGGCGCCTAACCTGCATAAAAAGTGGACATGCACTGACAGACTGCCAGTTAATAATGCCTATAATATGGCTTGGGTCTTCAGGGTTAATAAATATATTCTGTGAATGAAGATCACCATGTTATAAAGCTGAGGCATGGGTGGCTTTATTTTCTGGGAGAATATGAGGTGCCATTATAAGATAATTTTCCAAGGTGGAGAGCTTTTTGAAGAGGCTAGGCTGGTATTATTGGGGTTTATAGAAAAGACCTTCAGGCATTAAGGGGTACCGGAGACCTGCCTTTGCAATTGTAATTTCCCTCCGCGTAATAGCTGTTATAAATTCTGTGACTGTTAATCCTAAAGGTTATGCATGAATGAACACAGGATAATAATATTATAAGTTGGTAATATCCAACTTGCCTTTCCTAAAGTTAAAGAAAGAATGGTGATTAAATATTTTGCTCTGCAATTTGTTCCCAGTTAAATTAATATATAGGGTCGAGGTAGTATCTGAATTATTAGGAAGGTTGTTACTATAGTATAATGAGTTGAACTTAGCGAGTTTTATAGTTGCTAGGCACCTTTTAATATTAATAATCTAGTCCAGGATTTGGACTTTCTACCTTTCTTTCATGGTATTCTATACATTGGTTAGTATGACACTAGCTTGCTTCTCTATAAGGATATATTTTGCTCCAAGAGGGTTTTCTGATGCTTGAGAACATCATGCGTAACATCATGCGTAAACTCTTGGAACAGGGAGGTCCAGAATATTCCTTAACTAGTGAAATTAGTATTAAGGCGCAAAAGACATTATAGTAGAAAAGAAAATAAATTATACAAAGTCCATAGTTGTAACCTTACTAGCTGTTGTAAAGTGTGGTCTACCTGCATTGAGGTTTAGAAGTTTTATAATAACCTCACATCCATCATCCATCATCCATGGTAAACTGGAGCACTTTGTTGTATTGGCCCTCTGAGATCTTTAATACTTTGGTGCATGATCTTAATCCAATCGCAGAGATAGCTAGTTACAGAAGTGCTGAGAGATCAAACTTAACATAGTAGCAAGCAAGTTGCTGCTTGTTCCAAAGCTAATAACCTGAGGTAAAATAATTGAGTGCCTCAAGGTCATGCTTTGAATCTGTGATATGCTTGGTTTCACTAATTTTAGAATTGCTGGAAGAAAAAGAAGCTATCATGAGAGTATTATGGGGGGTACAGCGGCGAGAAAGCGTGACTCCTAGAATTCTTCTCAGGAAGCGGCCCTGGATGGCCTTCATTTCTAGTGTTTGAGAAAGATTTGTTATTTCGTTGCCGTGAGGCAACAGCACATCGTGAAGTTGCGGCCTTGGCGGCTGTCGGGAGGCCTCAGGCGCCGTGGAACCCTGTTTTGGCGATCCAGCGCCTGGGGATATGCTTCAATGCAGCCTAAACCTATAAATCATCTGAAGCGCATCAACAAACAAGGCTGCTTGAAAGAAACCTGGGTATATGAATTTGACTCAAAGAGCCCGCAAAGGTACCAGTGGAACTGTGTGCATCATTCGCCTTTGATGCCGAGAGAGAAGGTGCTTTAAATATGATTGGAGAAGCTTATCCTCTGTCTCTCTTACAAGTCATGGTACCAGTAGTTAGCTTCGATGCGTTAAGAGCTGATACCAACTTGCTAGTGCTGGTGTTGTTTTATTAAGCTGAGCCCAGCATCTTCAAGATAAACCCTTCGATAGGGATCTGCTGGTACCGAGGTAGGTTTCCAAAACTGGTTAGGCACTACAGGCGCACGGCCTTAGCTGTCTGTCAGATAACACGATTTATTTCATTGGACACACCTCGCGTGGCACTGACATTAGTATGCTCTGGATGAACTAATGGCCGCTACTAGAATAAAATGGTACATGATATAGAAAGAAGCTACTTCATGTTCAAAGAAAGGAACAAAAATAAAAACATAATTAGTGGAAAGCCTCACTAACATTGACAGACGCCATAATGGGTACAATCAAGGAAACCCCTGCTATCAGATGCCCCACTCGGACCCCCCACTATGAAAAGACCGTTATGCCTCCCATACAAAATGTATGCAGACTTGAAAGATGGAAGGAACAATGTAGTGAAATGCACGTAATAATTTCATTAGTACCTGCCTAATAGGCAGATTAGATATTCTGCTTGTCAAACCACACAAACAGGGCACTTCCCACTAAGCAAGGACAAAGGTATTCTTTCCCCATCTCCTCTTCTCTTCATCCTTCTTATTGACTCGGACATTCTCCATCTGACACTGTTAGCTTCCCCCCCTAGGTCACTGTAGCTGTCTTTCATCAAACTATTCATCGCCGTTATCGGGGCCATTCCTGGTCGTCTCCCCTCGAGCTCTGCCTGTGGCTGAAATCTTCTGTTTCCAGTTCATCTCCCTCGCGGTTCTTCTCACAACAAGTCCTCTCTTGGCAAGATGTCGGAGATCAGTGAGGCTCTGGCTGTGACTCCACCTACACCCAAATCATCCAGATTACCGCCCAAGAGAAAATCAACCCCATCATCAGAACTGTCCTCCACTGCTAAGAGTATCATTCTGTCTCCTTCCGTTGCCTTACTGCGAGGACTAGTCGTCCACTTGGCAGCTTCTCCCATGTTTGCCGTGTCATAATCATATGCAGATGACTTATCGTTTCTTAGATGACAGGTTTCCACTTCAGCTTACACACTCTCACTCGGAGTCCCAGAAGCGAGTAGTCGATCTCCTACCATCTCGCCATGTGGTCTTACCCTTTAATCTTCGGCAAAACAGAAGGGCTCTTGATAGCGAGGCTTGGGAGCAACTGTGGAATCTATTTCCTGATACAATATCCGTGTCGTTTGATGGCTATTTCCTCGTCTTTCACCTCGGTTCTCTTCCCGCCAAACCGTGGCCGATTACCATCGCTGGCGTTCAGCAATACTTCACCACCGATCTAAATGACGACGGACCCACTCCCCCAATCAAACGTGCAAGCAAATCAATCCTCCGCGTCTCTGCTGAAACCAGTGTCACTAACCTTCCGCCAGCGAGAATCGATGAGGCTTTTGAGCTAGTAATAAATTACCTTTCAAGTTCCAAAATTCTGATTACAGAAGTTCAATACTGGAACATTTTCTTTGTCATTGTCTTGGAGAGCGAGGGCATCGATCTGGCTAAAGTTCCTAGTGCAATAGGGCATTGTCGCTGTTATTACCTTTTTGAGAAGGAGATGGACCGTCCCAATCCGGAGGAATTTCCAGCGCAGAAAATCTGTAACCCGACCAGAGATATTGTGGACAACAGCGAATATGAAGTGCTGCGTCCTGGGGTCATGCTTGGCTCCGAAAGGCATCCTCTTATAGGTATGGAATTACCCACAACTTCAGGTGTCCTCGTTGAAGACGGGAGTGGCGAAAGGTACATGACTGTCTCATCGTACGGCTTTCCACATGGCGATAGAGTCTTCCACCCATCCGCCGGAGGCAGGGAAATTGGACGCATTAATGTGGAAGTTTCCCACACTGATGTTGCGCTTGTGAAGCTCAATGAGAACGTCCAGTTCCTGAACGAAACTTTCGAGGCCACATCTCTTGGGGTGCCATCAACGAAGCTGGAGGAATTTATACTCTCAAATGAAACCCCGATAGGCTCAACAATTTATATGAATAATCCATTCACTGGGTACTCCGAAGGGACGCGTGGGGCGCACTCTCGACTGCGCATCCCTAGCGACGACCCTCACGAAGTACCTACACAATGGATCAGGTCTCGGTGAGTGTATATGGGGCAAGGATTCATTGATCGCCCGGAAGATGGTGTCTGTGGTTCCGCGATTTGGAATGATGATGGTCACGTTCTGGGGTTCTTTCGGTATGCTTCGAAGTCGGCACAGTTTAGGGAGTGGTGTTTTGTAGTGGCGTCTGATAACCTTGTAGAAAAGGGGTTCAAAATAACTCCGCAATAGGTTTTCTATATGTTATATTAATGCTGTTAGTGTGACGGATTGTCTCTTTGTCGCTTCATCACCTCGCTTCTATTCTGTCTGTCTAATGACCGCTTTTCTAGTTGGTCCTGTTTATCCTGCCCGTCTCGCTATGTATCTTAACTTTATACAGACTTTAAAATAATATAACGGTTATGTATTATTAACAATTTAACTACTAATGATTTGTAACGGGTAGCGTAGTATATAAGGCATATTTCTGGTTGACCACCATAGTGGGCATTTCGACCTATTTGGCAGAACATGCACCGGAGCCCATGATGGGCCCTAAATCACCCCCCTCTTCAGAGGGCACCCTACCTAGTACTAGTAAGCTGGTCAGCTAATTTCATCTTGTGGTCCATTTTTTAGGACTCCCTGCGTCCAGAAGGGATATTATTATGGTGGAAAGTCCGCGAAAGACCTGCCGAGAAGGGTATAGATGCCTTTAATGAGAGGTGAGTCGAGCTTCCTGATCAAGTAATTTTGGCAAGGTGGTAGGTGACGAGGTTGCTAAATCGGGCAAATTCTTCAGATTGTAACGGGCTAACGGATCCTCTTGTTACGAATTGGGGATGTGTCCAAAGTGATAATGGATCTTTTGGGGCATGGCTCCGTCTAGTCAAATATCTTCGCTATACTGATATATGGTGGAGAGGCGGGAATATCTAATGGCAGTGGAGAAACGACTGCCTGATATTGGCTAGGTTATAGTTCTAAGACGCACGCCAGACTCAGCCCTCCAGAGTCACCAAGAAATAGGGAGATTCAGTGAGTTAGTAAATGATCTACAGACTGTCTTGCGTAGTCTGTGTCGCTTTACGGTTCACACCCGCTGAAGCTCGTGATGATTATTCTACTAGTCAGACATGCTGCTTACTACAAAGCAGGGTCTACCTATAGTTAATTAACCGGAGGCAAGTAAGGTCTCTCAGTCTTTGCCTTCAAATTTGTAGACGAGCCGGCAGAGCTTGTAATCTCCCGCACTACTGCAGACGACTATCCGACGAGTAAAGCACCGTTCACAATCAAGAGTCTCAACCCCCCATATCTGATAAGCTGGTACGTCAAACCCAATACCCAAAAGTAGATGGCCCCAAAGAAAGAACATACCTGTTCCGCTGTCCAGGCGTTTTTCACCTCATGCGCAACAGTATGTATCCACAACTCCTTCTCATTCTCATACTTATCACTCGTAAGATCCTCAAGCAGCAGCTCACTAACCTCATTCCCCTTAGCATCGATCTCACCCCTTAAAAACCTCGTAATCTGAGGATCATCCACGGTAGTCTGCACCTCAACATCCGGACGCACCCTACCCTCTGTCCTAGGTGATCCACAAATATATCGGCTCCGTTGCCCCACATCACCAAATATGTAGTCTTTGTGTGCCCGTGGTTTCCAATCAAATACCCGCCTTTCTGTTGTTCCTGGAATCCCTCCCGTTGCCGTTTGCGCCATGTCGAGGCGTTCCACATCTCCTTCCATGGACTGGGTGAATGTGAGGGTGATTGTGGCCCGACTAATGATTTTCCGGAGAACCCAGCTGATATCTTGCTGTGAGTGGTATATGCCGTTAGCATTTCATTTGATATTCATTCTCGTTTGTTGTATCTGATATCGATCAGAACTTTGGCTGTACGCACCAGCTTCAAGACAGGGTCCAAGTCATCTGATAGGGTTTTGTCCTAATGAGGATGTTATTAAATATCTCCAGGTTTTGTTTAGAAGTCTTTAACGATATTCCAGGTTGACTCTGCGTATGTTGCTAGCCGGGGAGAGAAGGCTAGGACCTACCAAAACCCAATGACCATTGAGATTCTCAATAGAGGGTTGCATGTCGATAATGGTTCAACCAACTTTCATCCAGACGTATCTGCGCAGCTTTTCGGAATCTCTATAAAAAGAGGGGTATGGGGAAACTAGCCTTATACGTGCACCCGGAACCCTGGCCAGGTCTGAGAGAACAGATCGAGATATATGACCTTGGACTCGGTGAACCCGCATCACCTTACCTCATGCCGTCCTTCTTTCCTTGCCAGAAACGGCGGTAAAGCTTGCTGGATGTGTGATTTCCTCTTATTCGGTTACATCTCCTTGCGTTAAGATTCCTAAAGCGGATACAAGCATGGCAGGTGCTGCCATGGAGTTTAGGGGCTCGTTAAAACGGAAAAGAACAAATCGGTTGAGTCATGTTTTACATGAGGAATATCTGATTTAAATAATCTGGGTAGATTTGGGGGGTTCTCTCTGCGCCCAGGTATCTGGCTTGCGTGAGTATTCGGGTCTGAGCTCCATTCAACTGTGCAACCGTGAAGCAGTAGTTTTACCGCAACAAAGATATGAAGGGACGTTTCAGGCTGCTAAACATGGGACTGGCATCGATGCATCATCCGTCCGACTCCGAGAGAGATTTCCAATCGAGAGTAGTAGTTGTATAGTTACACAAGGGCTGAAATTGGACTCGAGTAGGTGTATTATAGCTCAATAAGTTGTAGGTTCGACTATTTCCCGCATTATCCATAATAATGACATTCAAGAATCATATCATCGCAAAACCATAGATAGCTCTTTCGTGCGGAACAAATTATACATGAAAAGAACGTCTCCTTAAACCGCCTACCACTCGCGATTCCACCAAGCACTCATCCCAAATAGAAACAAAACGACGCTCCCATCCCGGATGACATCTCGTGCGATCTGAATCCACAGGAACGGACCCGAAAGCCCTCCATTCCCGCTCTTCGTCATAATCCTCGCCCCGCTCAACACCAGCTCTCCTGTCGTGAAATAAAGGAACGGGTTCTGCGCCGTCGCTGGTGGGGGAGGTGAGCTGCCGTACGTGGTGACAGATGCCCCGGTCAGGAAAATCAAATAAATCCCAACCACAAGGGCAAACACAATATGCAGGATCTTCCACGTCAGAATGGCCTTCTTCTGCTCGTCAGTTTGAGGCTGGGTTGCGGCGCCAAGCATATTCGAGAAGAATGGGGGTAAGCCAAGAGAGGACGCCAGATCAGCTATTCCTCCTGCACTCGGGGCGGATTCAGCACCTTGTCGGGATGATGCTGCGGATGCGGCTGCGGGCATGCCCCCGATCAAGGCGTTGAATAATTTCAGGGCGGGGTCTTCCTCGAGGTCGTCTTGTGGGCCTGAGGATGGGGCAGGCTGACGGAGGAGCGCGCGAAGAGCTTCTTGTTGCTCACGGAGCATGTCTGGGGTCGGTTCGTCAGGGTTTTGTGGGGAGGACGAAGGGTGCATGGGGGTCGGTTGTGCTGGGCGAGCCGCGGGCCTTGCTTCGGGGGTGGGTGAAGGAGACGGCGATGGGATGACTGTCGGAGGCTGAAGGGATGGAGAAGGGGATGCATCTTCATTATCTATAGCAAAGATTTCAGGTTAGCCTGTGTTGAGTTGAGTATATAAAGATAGAAATCGGAAGCCGCAAAGGGCGCTTTGGAGAAAATAGTACGTTTCGAAGGCGTGCGCCCACTCAGGCTTGTGATTTTGTCCAGTCGTGATGCACCGCCCTCCTTTATTTTGGCTTCCCGGCGCTCACGTCGTAGCCGTGCTGCCCTTTGAGCTGGAGATTCTTCTGGTGATGACATGGTGGGAGATGTGGTGACGTTGTGTGTAGGTTTGATGAAAGTGGGCGGTGAGCTATGGGAGCCGGTATTTCGGAGGTGGGATACCGGTGGAAAAGGGATAGGAAGGAAAATATAGGGGTTGATAAACCGAGTAAGGATAATTAGAGACTGTCCCTTCTCAACTGCTGTGTTGACTGTTGAGTGGGTGTCACTCCAGCAAGTTTCTGTGGATCTTCGAGAGATCTGGCGGATATGCCAAATTGGGTATAGCGTGTGAATGCCTCTTTTAAACTATGAACACCATCACCAACACCCATTACATATAAGTCACGATACACAAAAAAAGGCATCGTTATCATTTCAGTGGGATGCTATACATCTAATGAACATCTATCCCTAACTAGTGTGAGCTCATACTAAGCTGATAAGGATGGCCGACATCACGCAATCGACGCTGGTAAATTCCGAGCGGGTTGGGCTTTGGTAATGTTGTGAACTTGTGGGTTTGCTACCAAGACTACCCACCGGAATTATTAATTGCTGTTAGCCCTCCGCAATATAAAAGGTGCCGCATTCTCTAAGTAAGAGTCTCTCATTGACAGAAGCTTTTATAATTTATAACTTGTTTCTTGACAATGCCTCCCAAGACCGTTCTTGTGACCGGCGCAAACGGTTACATTGGCAATGCCGTCGCCAGAGCATTCGTCCGAGCCGGCTGGATAACATACGGCCTGGTGCGGTCAGCGGCATCTACACCATCCCTAGCACAAGATGAGATTATTCCCATTATTGGTTGCATCGACGATGTTCCCTCCCATCAAAACATCCGGGAGGCGCTTCCTTCGACCCTGAACGCCATTATTTCGACGACGGAGAACATTGCAGACTATATACCCCACTATACGAACACTATACATCTCCTGCGCACCCTCTCCACAGCTAGCCTCGCCAATGGTGTCCGTCCTCTGGTGGTCTTCACCTCAGGGTGCAAGGACTATGGTGTCGGACCGCACTATGACGGACAACCTGGGCTGGCACCACACACCGAAGAAAGTCCCATCAATCCGCCGCCATTCGCAATCCATCGTGCAGAATACTCAAAGAAGATTTTCGACCACACGGACGTCCTCGGCCCGGTTCTGGTACGGCCCACGAACGTCTTCGGCCGTTCAGCGAGCTACTACCGTTCATTTTTCGAGATTCCATACAAATGCGGCCAGACCGGAACACAGCTAGTCATGGCTGCCCCAAAGAACGCTGTGTGCCATGCTCTCCATGTGGATGATTGTGGTGATGCGTATGTTGCTATTGCGGAGCATCCCCGGCGAGAAGAGGTAGATGGAGAGGTGTTTAATATCTCGGCGTACAGATATGAGACGGTGGGTGAGATTGCGAACGCGTTGGTGGCCGAATATGGACTTACAGTAGGAGCACGATTTGTGGATGATCCCACGGAATTGAAGGCTGGGGAAAACCCTTGGCCACCATTGTTGATCGATTTTCCGCAATGGACGGGTTCCGAAAAGCTGCGTAGGGTCACGGGCTGGAAGGACGTGCGGCCACTCTTTTCGGAGGCAGTGCGTGTTTATCGTGTGGCTTATGAAGCTGCCCGAGAGTCCCAGCATGGTGGTATTGAGAAGATCAAGAGGCTAGAAAGACTCTTAGGTCTTACGCCAGAGTAGCAGACCAAGTGTTTTGGGAGAAGTACTTTCATATTGTACAGGATTGACTCGGGCAATATACCTACCTCCGCCATTTAATGCAACCATATTGCAGTCATCTATACCCAAGCGTTCTCACGTATCATTATTAGTGTGAAAATACCTTTTCTTTTTCTCCCCATTAAATCCGAAATCACAACCTATGATCAAAGATTGCAGAGAAATTAGCATAAACATTAGAATGTATTAAGCGTAGTAGTGTAGTAGTAGCTGGAGTCTTGTGAATGGAAAAATGGCTCAACTGGGAAACGAAGCTAAGAAGTGACCGGTCCGTCAAGATTCAGACCCAGTATACCCAATAATGTACACAAAGTCTGACTCTATCCTTCTATTGACCCCCACGCGAGAAGAGTTTGGAAACAATATCAAAGTAACATGTCGAAACCAGTGCAGAACTGGCCCGGTGGTATACCCCCACAGATCCGGCCACATCCTAGAGCGGACCTTTCCTTCGAAGAGATCAAGGAAGAGGCCAAAGGATGGCTTCTTTATGTTCAGATGTGCCTGCTCTGACTTTTTCTGCTTTTTTGCTATCATAATTATCCTAGGGTATCTAGGAGAACTGCGTTCCACGCGCATAAGCCGGGGTTACTGAGGCCCTGTAGCACGCCTTGGAGTCCAGGTGGGGGATGGATGGCAATGGGGAAATGAAGATGTATAGAATCACCTTTTGCCTGCATATAGTCATTACTAATGAAGAGCTATAATTCACGCCTAAAAGCAGGGTCGGAAGAAAGAGGCAACTATGATGTGGCTCATGATAGAGCTGGCAGCCAAACAATGGTGCACATAATACTAGGTATCACCCAAGAAAAGGCACCAAGGTACCTAATAACTCCAAATCCAATCAAACAACACTAGGCATGCTTCAATATTAATTAAATTACTCCTTTTAACCCGCAATCTAGAATCTGGATAAGGAGTGCCAAGTGGAATGATGATGGTGGTGACATCATCACTGGGTTCCACCCCCCAAACGATGACCTGGACGGATCTTCAGGCTGTTTACTCGGGTTACAGGTCACAACATTATTCTGCTCTCCATGAGTGGCTAATCCTTCCACCATGACGTATCTAAGCCCTACTAGCTTGAACATGGCCTCGACTGGTTGGATCCGAGCTTTCCTTGGATGTTCATCTTGCGACTTTCTCTTCCATATTCCCTGCTTGCCTTTCTATGATGATTCGGTGACCCTGCTAGCTTTTGGAGCTGGGAAGAAGCCATCGCTTTCCATCAATTTATTAATCATAGTGGTCTAATTTTTAATTGCTTTTCTATTCATCTGATTCACCATTTTCTTTCTGCTTATTTCAGGTAGCCAGTTGCCTGGTAATATCGTCGCCATGCCACCACTTCCGAAGGGGTACGCTTCCCCCCAGCGCCATAAGGTGGGGGAGCACTGGAGCGGAGCAAACCCTGTTCCTACAATCAGCAAGTTTATGGAACAGCTGGAGGAGGATAAGCAAGAGCGAAAGGCTCACGAAGCCGCCGTGGCCGCAAGGGAGCGAGAGGAAAGAGAAAAGCACAAGGATCAGGAACAACGAGAGGATATCCCTCATCGACCACGCAAGGTTTCCCAAGGCAAGACTCGCATGGTGACAGACCCGACGACCGGGAGGGATATAGAAGTGGAGGATCTTGATTCAGATGCCATGGACGTTGTGAAAGACCCAAAGGTAACCTGCCTATGATCCTATTACCTTGTATGTCTCGCACTAAGTGATATTCTAGCTGGTGGTTCCCAATGTCAACCTTGGATTGCCCTCGGTGAGTATATGAAGCATGCACATCCCTTGGAATCTATTCACAGTTCAGATGCTAATATAGCAATTGCATTGAAGGAGGTGAAAGCCGAACCGAACCAAAGTCTTGCCCAGTACAAGAAAAATCAAGATATCACTGCGCCCCCCGATCCGATTGCGGAGGGGTCTACCTCTGATGTTCCAATACACGGGGAGAAAACAAACATTCTCTTCTTCCCTACCCCGACAGTCACCTACAAGCCCATGTTCGAGAAATTGTTGAGACGAGGGATTTGGCTTTGTGGAGGCATTGTCTGCTGCATTATCGTTATGGGCCGCTTCTTTGGCGGCTCTTTCTTTGGTCTCTCCCTCATAGCGAGTTGCGTTGGAACAGGGGTGTGGATGTGGGTCAAAGAAGTCGTACGGAGTGGTAGGGAAATGGAATGGAGTAGCGAACAGCTTCGAGGCCAAATGGTACGCATTCATCCTACTCTTGGTTGAACATTAGGTGGGCAATGTGAACTGATTACGTTCTAGGCGACGGCCAATTTGATTCCTGAATCTGTCGAATGGATGAACTCCTTCGTGGGGGCCCTTTGGGGATTGATTAATCCTGATATGTTATCTCCTGTTGCGGACACTATCGAAGATATCATGCAAGCGTCTTCACCGGGTGTGATTGAGAACGTTCGCATCGCGGAGATTGACCAGGGGAACAACCCGCTTCGTATCCTAAGCCTACGCGCACTTCCAGACGAGCACGTACAGCAACTCAAAGAAAACGTCCGCGAGGAGAACCTGAAAAATAAGGATCCGCAAGAGGCCGCTGCTATGGAAGAATCGGGTACCTTTTACAACTTTGAGGCTGCGTTTGCCTATCATGCGAAACCGAGTGGCCACTCCGCCTCATCCAAGGCCCGGAACATGCACATGGAGATAGTATTTTACCTCGGAGTAAGGGGTCTTTTCGGAGTGCCGTTTCCCGTATTTGTTGAGCTAATTGAGATGGTTGGTACGGTCCGTGGGAGACTTCAATTGGTACCGGAAGCACCCTTTGTGAAGGACTTGACCTTCAGTCTCGTTGGTATACCGCATATTCGAGCGGGGTGTACTCCGATGATTAAAGGAGGGGTTAATATCCTAAATCTTCCACTGATCTCTAACTTCGTTAACTACGCGATCGGTACGGCTTGCGGCCTCTTCGCTGCACCCAAATCGATGACGATGGATCTTAGCATGATGCTCAAAGGTGATGACATCGCCAAGGAAACACAAGCCATCGGAATCATGTGGGTTCGTATCCATCGCGCGATAGGGTTAAGCAAGCAGGACACGCGTGGCAGTGTGGGTGGCGGCAGCGACCCGTATATCAACTTGTCCTTTTCGAAATATGGGAAACCCATGTATTGTACCCGTGTCATCACAGATGACTTGAACCCCGTCTGGGAAGAAACAGCAGCATTGCTTGTGACACCGGAATTGATCAAAGCGAATGAGAACCTGAGTGTCGAGCTTTGGGATTCGGATAGACACACTGCCGACGATATCGTTGGCAAGGTTGAGCTGCCCATCCGGCAAATGATTCGACACCCGTGTCGCATGTTTTCGCAGGTCTCTAAGCTGCAGGGCCTCAATGAGGGCAGCGAGATGCCCGGGGAGCTGCACTGGGAGGTTGGGTTCTTTGGCAAGCCCAAGCTGCGGGCTGAACTCAGGACGGATGGTAAGAACAAGGACCTTCCAGAGAAGTTTAAAGATATTCCAGAGTTTCAGGACGAAAAGGGAATCATTGCCAACGAAGACGAGGATGCGGTCGCACATACTCCCCCCGATCCGCTATGGCCTAGTGGCATTCTTAGCGTCGTAGTGCATCAGATTGTCAATCTCCAGCTTGCCAACATCAGTGGAAGCAATGGGAACCGCAAAGGCAGGGAGTATGAGCCGGCAAAGCCATACGGAGAAAACACAGAGGAGCAAGGCGGAGATTTGCCGACCAGTTACTGCAAGATCATTCTGAATGACCAACTGGTAAGCTATCATCCCTTCATCGCTTCATTTTACAGACAAGCAGACCTTACCTGAACTCTAGATATATCACACAAGGGCCAAAGCCGTCAGCTCGAAGCCTATCTTCAACGCTGGGACGGAGCGATTTGTCCGGGACTGGCGCTCAGCCACCGTCACGGTTACCGTTCGAGACCAACGGTATCGAGAGCATGATCCGATTCTCGGTGTAGTTCATCTAAAACTATCCGATCTCTTCCAGACATGTTCTCAAGTTACTCGATGGTACCCTTTGGATGGGGGCATTGGATTCGGCCGGATACGTATATCCCTGCTTTTCCGACACATAGAGACGAAGCTGCCACCTCAAATGCTTGGGTGGGATGTCGGGACCTTCAAGTTTGCCTCCGAGATCGTCAGCGTTCATGGTTTCAACCAGAAATCAAAGATAAAGTTAAAGACAGGTGGAAGCAGCGGCAAAATTCCCAGGCATCTATGTCACGTCAAGTCAGACGGTGTCACCTTCGACCTGTCTCATTTCACTATCCGATTACCTGTCAAGCATCGTTACCGCTCCCCCGTTGTCTTTGAAATATACACACTAAAGAAACACGGTGTTGCCGGATATGCAATCCTTTGGCTCCAACACCTAGTAGACAATAAGGATACGCCGAGTGACCTCCCGATCTGGTCTACAAAAAACGGAAAGCGCCTAACAGAGAACTATATCACAGAGCAGAACTGGGAACAGAAGCGCGTCCCAGGCCTGGAAGATATGCATGAGATTGGTCGACTACGCTTTCAGTGCGCCTTCACTCCCGGGATCGAAGAATCACACCAGGCATTCATCGTAGACAATCACTCTCGCGAGACTTTTGAAACCTGGGAAGCTTGTATTGCGGAAGGAGTTCGATCCAAGAGAATCTACGCCGAGATTCCCGAAGTAGTCGCACAGATGCATGAGAAATCCCTTCTGGCGGGACGAGATATTTTGAAATTCGCAGACCCCAAGGAGCGTCGTCATTGGATTGACAAGGAAGGACAAGACTGGAGCGGTGCGTTCGGCGAGGACCCCCTCACGTACTTCAATCAGCAGCCAGGCCATCACGAACCGCCGCCTCCAGGACAACGCCAATTCGTCCACGATACCACGGATCGCACAGCTAAACACTACGATACCGACGGAAGTCGAACCCCCACCATGAACGGCCAAGCACTGGAGAGTATGCACGTCCCACGACAATCTATCAGTACCACCAGCACCGCCAGCACGACCCTCACTATCGAGAGCTCAGAATCAGCAATGGACGCCGAGCAACGATCTATCCAGCAGTCGATCAGCGACGCTAGCAGTGTAGCTGGGTCGAGCACAAGTCAAGGGGTGAAACAAGCGCAACGGCGCAGTGAACAGAGACAGCAGCGAGGTATCATGCAGTGGAAACCAGCTCGTAACGCGGTCTTCGCGAAGGATGAGGCCAAATACGGGTTGCGCAAGTTGAGACATAAGCTTGGTGCGGGGGATTTGTCTGGCCGAGAACCTGATATTGAGACTGAGATGGGAAATTGATCTGTCTCCCCCCTTTCCTTCAGTTTGCTTTTGCTCCTCCGTAGTGAGGATTTTCTTTTTTTCCTCCACGAGTATGTCAAGGACTGATGATTATTCGTATGCATGATAATGACTTCATGTTGTGCCATGGAAGTAAGTGGAGTCACGAGGAAGCAAGGCATATCGTGATCATCAAGCCAACTCCGCCAAAGATGCACCTCTCGTAATTAATATATGAATACGGTTGATCAGCGATCGTATTCGTAATTAATAATGTCGATTGATATTAACGAAATCAGAAAAGTGAGTTTTAACCTTCTCGTATAACTCCGAAGTCTATCTTGAAAAAACCCGAACCCGAGCCCGAGCAACCTTCGATACGACAGGGATTCCTTGTGTTCTTTTCGTGTTCCAGTGTTCCGAAGAATGCTTATTGGGCTCTACAGAAATAGACATAAAATCTTGATATAAGCATGGGGCAAGGTGTATTGAAGAAAAGTAATATTTATTAGTAGCGTTGTAGTTCATCAAGGGTTAGAATAAGAAAAGGGAGAAAAGAAATTATCGCACAGACATTGGTTGTCCCAGACAACCAAAGACCAACAGATAGATAATTAAAAAAATAACCCATGAAGAAAGAGACTCATATGAAAAAGTAATTAAAATAGAATATTATGTAGAGAAAGAAAAAGAATATGCCCAGAATAACATGATTCTATGTGTGTAAAAATACGAGCCTTAGCTCATCTGTCCATGGTCCATGCCCCGTCTATAATGCATAAATCGTAACCAAAAATAGCAAAGCCAGGAATGCAAAATATGCAGATGCAGATGCAGATGATGAGACCACCGCTAGTCATTCGGGAGGATCGGCATTTCTGCGTTCCGATTCGAGAGATGTGTTCTTCTTTGACTCGTACTTGGTCGGAGTTGAAGGAGGTTGCGAGTTCGGATTGGATGGTTCTTGAGATTCAGTGGGCGGGTTGCAGGGTTCAGTTGAACCACCCAGTGTTTTTAAGGGGTTTTCAATTTCCACTTCTGATTGGGATGGTGTAGACGGGACTGTGGTTGTTGGCGCTGTTGCGAGTTTATCTGACTGGGATGGTTGGGTGCTTTTGTTCTCACTGGTTTCTGCCAGTGGTCCGAGAGTCCATCTCCATTCGCAGCGACGCTTGACCCTATTTTGTCGAGGAGTTTGTGGGGTCGAAGATGTGCGATTGTCTCTTTCGAGTCCGTCCATGAGGGCTACCGCCCGGACCTGTCTTTCGGCGCTCCGGTACTTTCGCTTCTTCTTTTTCCCGTCGGGTGCAGAGCTCCGCGAGCTGGGAGCCGCGAGTTCTGCATCCTCGTCCGACGTCGTTGAGTTAGATGAGACAAGGCTTGAAGTTGAGTAATCCGAGTCTTCGTCGGAGCTACTCTGCTGAAGGACTTTGGGATCTGGCTCGGAAAAGAGATCTGAATGACGGGCGGTATACTTGACCGTCTTGATTTCCTCCTCGAGGGAAAGGCGATAGTTGACTTGTTTTTTGGTGGGGAAAAAGACTCGCCTTGAGCTTGGTCCACCATTAGACCCGCTCGGGGCGACTGAATTCGATCGGCGCCTAGCGGGTTCCAGGGGCGAGTTGCGGAGAATACTTTTCACACCGAGTGGGAGCTGATATGGGTTTTGGGAGGTGTACGGCGAGGATGGTTTGGAGAAACGGCTGGTGTTGGATCTAGAAGGGGAGGCGGTTGCGGAAGAAGGATAAACGACGTCATAAGCATTCTTGAAGGTGTTGCGGATAGTAGGCGACGCTGTGGAACCGGCTGCGAGAGAGAGAGATAACCCAGTGGTTGAGCTACCAAAGGTTCTGGGAAGCGATGAGGTCTGAAGAGTGAGCTTCGGTCTTGAGGGCTGGCTGGTCGTCGCATTCGAGGTCAGACAGCAAGGCATATTGGGGCGAGAAACGGTTGATGGGTGAGAAGAAGTCAGTGGAGGGATGGCGGGGGTCATTATAGTATGTGAAGGAGTTGTGTCTGCGCCAGTGGAAGGCGACGGCGGAGCGAGGTAGAGACGATGCGACGCTTGGGGGGGCATGGGGGCCGCAAGCATGGCGGAGAGCACCCTAGATGTGAAACGAAGATGAATAGGGAAAAAGGTCTCAAATTAAAAAAAAAAAATGTTGATAATAACAATGCTGACACAGAAATGTCAGACAGGGTGTGAGGGAGAGGAGGAGAAGGCAGAATGTCGCTGCGCCCCGCACCCAAGGAAGCGCTTAATCAGTGTTGGATGAGTGGATAAGTGGATGAGATTGGATGGCAAGAGACGGTGGTGGGAAGAGAGGGAAACCAGAGCCAAGTAAATTAGAAGAATAAAGAGGGGGGGGAGGCTGAAGATATATAATATATACGACGAACTCTCAGCGAGGCTTAATAGGTAATAATAATTTTTTTTTTAAAAAAAACGCGAGGTGGCGGATTTGAGAAGGTCAAAAAAAAAAAAAAAGGTTCAACGCAAGAAGGGAAGACGAGGATGAAGCAGACGTGGGCGCTTGTACGAGGGTTTCCTATTATAGAAAAGAATGACGCCGCTGCGGAGGAGAAGAATATCATCAACGAAGCATCGTGACGACGACGATGAAACCGTTGAAGAGTGAAGAAGAGACAGCGATCGTCAAGGGGAAATGGAATGGAAAAAACAACCTTCACGAGGCAAAAGAGACACGACTCAGCAGACAGCAGTCGGAGGAGAGGGAAGAGAGGGGAAAGACCAAAAAAACGTACTCCGGAGTATGGACTGGATCCAGGATGGTTTGGGAAGAACAAAAGTCATGCAGCCTTTCTAATAATAAAACGACGTACTATTAATAATTCGTATTCAGCGCAAGCCATCTGGATCTCATTAGCTGGAAGACCGACCATCGACCCCGCTGGCCTCACTAGTTCTGAAGGGGATTAGTTGGTCGAGTTTATTATTTTAGCAACGTGGAAATGAAGGTTTAGTGAGCCTTCCGAGAATTCTGGCCCTGACGGTTGAAGAGTCTTGAGTTTTCATGAATCAGAAGAATGGCAAGAAAAAGGAAGCCTAGAGAAGCCGCTTGTGACTGGTGTGACGACCCCAGATCCAGTGAGGATACCTGTCACCTTCAACGTAACATTTGCTGAGGAGCCCACAGTGGCATCTACAAAAATTTCCTCAGAGCAACTTTTATCCCTAGCCTATAGTACAACCCCTAAATTGAAAAAGTAAAAAAAGAAAAGGAAGAAATTATTCCCGTCGCTTTAAGACTTCATCAATTCATCGCAGTGGCAACCAGATATTCTCCAGATATCCATGATTATGTCAGAGTACCTAATTTCCGGTAGCTCCACCAATCACAGCCCACATCTCATGTGACGATGTCCAGTCCAACAAGAGTTAAGTGCCTCAGGCTTCACAATGATTGGAGGCCCATCGGCAGTAACACAGCCTCCAGAAACAACCGGCTCGACTCGCTCCTCCTCCATCCTCACCGTCATAGCATCACAGCGTCCTTCAGGTAAGGGGCTCACGCACAGCTTCAATTACTTTGGAGATCCAAATCCCAGCTCCACGGTTTATACGCAGTTTTAATGAAACCTGCATGACACTATCTGCTCGACCGCTTCTGCATCAGCGAGTCGATGGAAACATCCCAAACAGAAGCTCCCAGCTTGCACCTGCAGCCTCATTATCGCTGTCCGGCCCGAGGTCCCAAGGTAGCCAAGCTACGGCCACTAGTTAGTAAATGGCAGCAGGTCCTTCTAGAGACGACCGTCGAATCATCCTCCACTTTGTTGGTTTAGCCCCCTCCTATACCACAACACAGCCTCCCAACGACCTCCGGATCTAACCAACATTTGATAGGATTATGACTGTTTCTACGCCTCAGTCTTCGAGGTCGAACAGCCTGCCTTGAAATTACTCCCGCTAGCTGTTCAACAGAAACAGATCGTAGTGACCTGTAATTATGAAGCCCGGAGACGGGGGTTACGGAAACTCCAGCTCATCAAGGAGGCAAAACAGATCTGTCCAGAGGTCGTAATTGTCCTTGGGGAAGATTTGACTAAATTCCGAGATGCTTCGAAAGAGCTCTATCTCTTTCTCCGGGCCTTTGTCTGGGGCGAGAGAGTCGAGAAACTGGGCTTTGATGAGGTCGGCACCCATCCACCTACCCTTTAACTGCCTGGTGTCTAATTCAAATAAATGCAGGTATTTTTAGACGTTACAGAAATGATCGACTACAACGTAGCTCTCCTGAACCCAAACGATCTGGAACACTCGTTCTTCCATCTCGACCGCCGGGAACCAACAATCGGTTTCAAGTTTGATGCGACTAGATTTCATGGTCCCACTTACCCCATTGGTTCCAGCAAGGCAGAGCCCATGCGCCCCATTGGAGTGGTAGACCCCGGCGTGCCCCAACTTGAAACGCGACTGCTTGTTGCTTCCCACCTGGCGGGCTACATTCGGGGCCAGCTTGAGAGCGAAAAGGGCTACACTGCCACAGTGGGGATATCAACTTCGAAGCTCCTCGCAAAGGTAGTGGGCAGTGTTCATAAACCTAATAGTCAGACGACGCTACTCCCACCATATACTGCGGTGGAGCAAAGTGTTGAGAGCAATGTACTCAACTTCTTTGATTGTCGTGAGATACGAGCCATCCCCGGGATTGGATCCAAGTCATCTCGCAAACTCACATCACATATCGCTGGCATTTCCGGTCCCGTCGAGGCCGAAGATAAAGTCACAGTCAGAGATGTCCGGCTGTTTCCTGGCATGGGGCCCGTGCTCTTGGATAAAATCCTCGGCGGGCCAGGAGCTCCTAGAGATGTGGGTGTGCGAGTATGGGGCTTGATCCATGGCGTGGATAGCACGGAGGTCATTCAGGCTCGAGACTTACCTACTCAAATTAGCATCGAAGACTCGTATGGCCGCTTGGATAACTTTGAACATGTCCGACGGGAAATGGTGAACCTTGCTGCTAGCTTGATTCGTCGGATGCGAACGGACCTCACCGAAAAGAACCCCGATGCTAATATTAACACAGAAACTCGTCCCCGGGAGATATCCGGGTTTCGTGGCGGGCCCAAATTACGTTGGGTAGCACGCCCACGCACTCTTCGCCTGTCCACTCAGCCTCGACCGCCTCCTAGTTCAGACGGTGCTCAGAGTCACTACCCGGGCAGGATTTCGCATTCTGCCCCCCTCCCGCAGTATATATTTAATCTTGATGAAAACATGGATGCTCTGGCCGAACGGCTTGTACAGGAATCTCTCACTGCCATGTTTCGCAAGCTCCATCGTGAGAGGTCAGGTTGGAACCTGCGCGTTCTAAATCTGGCCGTGACAAATATGGTGGAGGTAGCTGGGGATCGAAAAAACACTAGCGGGCGAGATATTGGCAAGATGTTCCAGCAACAAGAGACCCCCCGCTGGGATACTATTATTTCTATCCCCAAGCCGGACGGAATATCCACAGAACCTGGTCGCCTTGACTTGATGCCGAAGGGGCCGCCTGAGGCAACGTGGGAGGAGAGTGATGGAGACGAAGAGGATATGTCGTGTGTTCCCTGTATAACCTGCGGCGCCCTTATCCCTCAATTCGCCCTGGTGGCCCACGAAGTATATCATTCAACGCAGAGAAAGTAATCAATTTTGCTCGATGTCCATGACTCCATTAGAAGTGAAAGCCGCTAGCGGGTTTGGCCGATCCACCTCTCTGCCCTATGATGGGCAGGGATTCAGCGTTTCCGTTCCCACTCTGAGACAGATTGCTGACAGAGGCTGGAGTGTTCCCTAAGCGCCGCCACACGGGTGTACACAGCTCACGCCAGGTCTACAGCATCTCACACGAGCCACATCCACTTTCACGTGATGCCAAGCCACTTACTAAGCAGTTTCGTCTCGCGTCAACCCTATAAATTCTTTACCATATTAAGT